>KQ965776.1:29430-138030 GCA_001574975.1 Gonapodya prolifera JEL478
GTGGGAAGGAGGCGACGGGTGGGAAGGAGGCGGCGGGTGCGAAGGAGGCGGCGGGTGCGAAGGAGGCGGCGGGTGCGAAGGATGTGGAGGGTGAGGAAGCGGAGGCGGAAGCGGCGCTCGACACCACAGACGACGATCCCCACCTCCACCCCCATCCACACTCCCACCCACCCACCGACATCGACCTCCACCCCTACCCACACTCCCACCCACCCACCGACATCGACCTCTCCCCCATCCACCCCCCGGCCCACCTCTCCACGCGCTCCGCTCCTATCCCCCCCCTCACAGCCCTCCCCTCCCCCGTGACGATCCCTATCCCGCCCGCCCCGCCCACGCGGTCCAACCCGGCCCTGCTCGACGTCGTGTGGTCGGGTGTGGGGTGGGTGGCTGTGACGGTACCGCGGTCGGTGTATAGGAGGAGGGAGGAGGCGCGGGTTCGGGCAGCGGGTGGGGTGGAGGTGCAGGAGCACGAGCAAGAGCACCACCAAAAGGAGCAGGAGGAGGAGCAGGACGGGGAGATGGACGCACAGGTGGTGCTCAGGGTGTGGAGTTTGGGCGGCCACGGGTGCTACACCCGTAAGCCGCTCATGCCGTTCGAGACGAGTGCGAGTGCGCAGGGTGCGGCGGGGGTGAGTCGCCGGAGGTGAGGTAGTACAAGGACAGTATGCACCGTGGTAGAAAGGACAAACAGTGAGGACAAGGGACAGTTGCACAAAGGTAGAGCAGAGGTAGAGCACAATTGTAAGCACACAGGTAGAGCAGTAGGGTCAGAGAAGAGCACAATGGCAAGCAAAAGAACACAGACACGTGGGAACACCGTCATGTTTGATTATGGGCTACAAAGAAAAGAGGATATGATACTTTCCAGCGTCGCCCCCCGCCCTCCGCCCCTGCTACCTTTTCGAATCGAAAATTGTGAAAAAAGTCCCTCCCAAAGGTCTAAGTAAATGTGCGCCTGCCGAGGAAAAGGGCGTGGGGCTTGGGGCTGTCCACTCCAACCGGATCGCGTCGTCTGCACCAAAAACGTTCGCATGCCCTGGTATGTGAAAGCGTACCCGAGTGCCACACTCGAAAAGCGAGAAACAGCACGATCCAAGACTTCACGCTTCCCCAAATCCATCCTCCTCCCCATGCCCTTTCACTCCCCCAAACAATTCCTCACCCTCCCCCCAAACTCTGAAATTTTCCATCAGATACCCATGGACCCCACACCTCTCGTCATTTCCTCCATCTGCTTGAGCTGCGTCACCCTCTGCTGGAACATGGCCCCGTAGAAATTGGCGAGCACGGTTTGAATCACCGCGACGCCCCGTTCGTACTCGGGTCCAAAGGATCCCACGTTCTGCGACCGCGCCCACACGACCCACAGCGTCTCGAAACCGCCGTTCACGTACAGCTGCTCGGCGAAGCGGTTCGGTCCACCGTACGTATGTTGCGCGGCAACTTCTGGGTCGACGGCCTCGGCGGATCCTGCGTTGAGAAGGGAGAGGATGGAGTCAGATGTGCGTGAGAAGAGGGTGGGGTCAGCTATGGGAGGCTGGTAGGGGCTCAGTTCGGCGGCGAGGTGTGCGGGGACGGTGAGCTTGAAATATTCCAGAAGTATCTTCATTACTTCCAATCGCAGAAGCTCCCTGGATGGAAGAAAGAGCGAAGGATCATTAAACGTGGTACATCGTTGCCGATGTCAACCTCTGGGTACTCACGAGTCCAACACAAGTTCCTCGAGCGAAATGAGATTGTACAACGCGGTCACAGCATCCTTCTTGCCCGATCCGTCGTCAACGTCCCTCCCAGCCGCCGTCACAAGATGCTGCCATATCTGCCAAGGCGAGCCGTCTGGGCTCCCGCTCCGCAAAAAAGTGACAGTCTGGTCCTTGGACCCCGAAGTCATCCGAACGACGAAAGATACAATTGACCCTTTCACCGAATCCGAGATGTGGCCCCGCCAATCCCGCGGGCTCGATATAACCCTCAGCACGAATGCCCATCCACCGTCCTGTGGGGCAGCTGCTTCGAGCACGACCTGGATGTGTTCGGGACCTCCTGAAGCGATGTGGGACAAAATATCAAGTGTACCCATAGCATTGTAGGAAGGACCGCTAGAGAGAGAGTGGCGGAGTGTGGAGGCAAGGTTGGCGAGGAGGTCTGGCGTGCATGCACGGATGTCGATGACACCGCCAATGAGGCCAATGATGAGTTTGAGACCGCGAATAGAGTGGCTCAGGGCTTTCTGTTCGGTTCCCGGGCTGACATTTTCCGCAAGGAAGGGTAGCGCGTCGTAGAGGTTGGGAGTCGGCAAGCCAGGAAACATGGCTACATTTGCGAGCGCACGCACACACTGCTCGTTCAAGCATTGTTTGGCTTCCTTGACCTCTCCTTCTGGAATGTCGTAATGTGTGAAGTCAACGACGGTAAGAAGCCGGGGGATAATATCAGGATAGCCATGCACGACAGCTTGGTGTGTGTCCTGGGTGCAAAGGATGTTGCCCAATGTCCAAATGGCCTGTTTGCAAGAAGGGCATATTTCAAAAAGTGGTGAGAAAGCCATGAAGAAAGAAGTCACGGTCGAAGAGGAATCCGAGGTCAAACGTAATACTTCGTAGTTGTAACAAATCGAAATACGCACTTGCCACGCTATTCGCCATGATGGGCTCCTCAGTTGGTCCATAAGCACTGGAACCGCACCGGCCTTGACGACATCCGCTCCTGCTTCAGGTACATTGGCGCAGATGTTGGTCAGGATCCAAGATGTCTCATACTGCAACCCGAAAAAAATGTGAATTAGCCCCTCCCCCGCGCGGAAACAGAAGAGAAACGCACTTGAAGAATTCCATCGGGCACTTTGAAAAGTTCTACAATGCGTGGGAGAATGTTCAATGGCATAATGTTTTTGACGTGTTCCTCAACTGCAAATAGAGACCAGTCAAACGGTGGTCAATCTCATGTCGCAAAACCCATGTTAAAGCAAATTTGCTTACTTTTTCCGGAGAGCGAGCAGTACTTCCTCAGAACTAAGTGCGTGGAAGTGGGTAAACTCTGCAATGGCACTTCAAAAGAATCACACCCACCGTTCACTGCTCGGAGATGCTCCGACCTGTTAGCTGAGTAGAGATTCTGCAGGAGAGCGTCTTTGTGTGCTGGAAGCAAAGTGGCAACAGCTTCGTAGGAGTCCACAGGGTCCAATGGGTGGACGGGTGTTTGTGACTGACAAGGTTCCCGAAGGAAAACAGACAAGTCAATATGGGCAGGGACAGCACATGACGCTCGCCAGTAAGCCATCTGAGCTTGTCCACAAGTCAAGTTTCCGTCGTTCCAGTCCTTCCTCCAGCGGAAGCGGCGGAGAAAGAAGAGCAAAGAACGTCCTTGCTCGTTTCTCGCAAGGGCATCCGGCCAAACCAAGGCGTCTGTGAATAAAAACAACTCGATTGGATTGAACTCTTACCGTTGTGAGTCTGACATTGGCGATTGAGGAGTGCAGAGCGCCCACAAGAGAGTCAAGGTCCGAATCTGCACTGGAAGCAGCGGCTGTCGGGCGCCGTCCACCAGTCACCCCAGCGATCATCTTCCTGTTGTTGGTCTGGGAAAGAGAGCCGCTGGTAAACGATGTGGTCAAACTTGGTTTGTTTGGGTTCGTTGGGCCGGGCAAAATTCGGCAACCAACTTTTGGACCAAAGCGAAGCTCCCGGACCTTCAACGCTCAAAATGGCTGCGAAAGGTCGCGTGAGTGAACTCTCGGGAAAAGCTCTTGAAGAAGGATACAAAACGTCCTTCTTCTCTGTGATTCGGGGCAATCTGTATCACTGACTGATCCGCGTGACCTGCTTAACGATCGATACCGTCGCCCAACCTCCCAAGTGCTGGGCTTGCTGGGAGACAACCGATTCTCTCGATAACCCACGGATTAGAGCTTGCATAAGTTGTAAAGACCCAGACTTAAGATGGATCCACAAGGTGCGTCTCTGGGAAATGTGTCGGACTTTGCACGAACCTTTACATTTGACGGTTTTGGAAATGCGTTAGATTTGCATAGAGAAATACCTCTCTTCCATGATGTCTCCTCTTTCTGAATTCCACGTGGGGAAGAACGATGGATTCCAGTGCACACGCTGCTGCGATCCTTATAACGTTTCCATTGAGCAAGTGAACCCATGGAAAGTGGTCTTTGGAGATAAGTTTCTTCGTTGGTGAGAGCTTTTCCCGTTCTTTCAGGTCCCATTGCTTTGGGCTCCATAAGTTGCTTTGCCCCTACTCTAGTGCCATGACCCTTATGACATTTTGCGTTTTGGGTCTATCTGTGTGCTGTATTCTTGTGCTGAGGGAGCATAATCCAAAGGACACCCTCGTTCTTGATGTGCTGACCTTCCCCATCGGCGATCCACAGTTCCCCGATTACCTGCCGCCCCCAACGTCCACAGCGAATCCAGAATACGAGGAGAAGATTTCGCTCCCACTTACCGCACCACCCGTGTTGGGTCTCGAGCATGACTTTCCCGCGTCCGTGGTGGAACTTTCTAACACCATGGCCTTGCCACGTCATTTCAAGAGCGACACAGACTTATCTCCTGCCAATCCACCTTCAGCAACACCAGCACCACATCCAAGCACTGGAGTCCGTACTCTAAGTACTGCACCCAGATCTCGAAGTGAACTGAACGCAAACCCGGAGCTGCCGCCACTGACACAGTCCCAACCTGCATCCATCAACACTTTGGATGAGGTGGTGCTCAGAGTGGAACTCAAAATAAGCCACTTTGCAGTGGCTATTTTCGCACTGTGTCATATAGTCGTGAGTCGTGCCAAACTTTTTGAGTTTCTGCATTAACTTCGTCCTTTCCTCTCAGAACGTCGTGACTTGGCGCATGGTTTGGCTGCATGCGTCGGGGAAGAGAGTTTTTGTAGTCAAATCTTACGATGAACCAGTTGACGGCAAATAATTTAAAACCCATTGCGTAATCTTTACAAATTATTTGGTACACGGACAATGGCCTCCCTCCCCAAATAGAAGTCGTGAACGAAGGATTGAAGCGTGGAATGTGAGTCTATTCATGGGTGATTCGTGGCTATTTCTACTCCTTCTTCTCATACGCCTTTTCATGGACTTTCTGGGCACGACCAGACGGGTCCTCGGGGCAACCTGAAGAAGTGGGAAAGATCAGGGAAATGACTTGGATGAAAACGACAATCATGGTAACGAACCCCAATCTCTCCTGGGAATCCAGCGCATTACTGTTGCCAAACACTGCTTCTGGGGGAAGTATTGCTCAAAGATCTGTCGGTAATAGTACGCCTCCTTTGTCGTGGGCGTGTCGTGAGGGAACCTCTCTCCAGCACCCGCCAAGTCCGCATCCGATACAGACTTTTCTGCGTGATCTTTCAGTCCATCGATCCAAGAGTACCCCACTCCGTCTGAAAATTGTTCCTTTTGGCGCCAGAGGATGTTGTCGGGAAGGTACGGGTTCTCAGGTGTGTCGAAGGCTTTCCGGATCACGAACTTCTCACAGTTGTGGAAGTAGGGTGCCTGGTTGATGAGTTTGTGGTTGGCTGGAACCACGTTCATGGCAACGTCAAGGAATGCCTTGTCCTGGAACGGAACTCGACCTTCCAGACCCCAGGCCATGGTAGATTTGTTAGCACGGAGGTTATCGGATTTGTTGAGGTTCTGGATGCGGGAAATGCACTCGTGGTGAAGTTGACGAGCGTCAGGAGCGAAGTGGAAGTAGAGGTACCCTGTTAGACAAGACAGGAATTAGCAAAAGCACATGTGTTCAAGAATGTCCAACGAAGATGAACAAGTTGGCATTGTGCAATCAGCAGGAACAATTGAGAGTCCGTCATGATGTTAATCGGAGCGGTTCTGAACGTTATGTCATCCTTTTGCCGTGCCAAAAAGGGCGAAGTTCACTCGTCATCCCTGTCGTATACGCTACTCACCTCCGAAAATTTCGTCGCTACCTTCTCCACTCAGAACCATCTTCACTCCCATACTCTTGATCCTGCGAGATAAGAGATACCTAGGTGACGGAGGAAAGTTGGAACTTGATTCGCCAGTCGCGATGCACACCCAATTCCTACATGGGAGTACTGGCACGAATCGTAGTGACATCGTATGTCTCCAAGTGGTAAATAACGTCCGGAATGGCGTCCAAACCCTCATCGAAAGTGTATGTGTACTCGTGGTGGGCGGTTCCGAGGAAGTCAGCGACGATCCGAGCGTACTTCAAGTCAGGAGCACCCGGAAGTCCAATGGAAAAGGAGTGGAGACGAGGCCACATCGATATGGCTTGGAGTGCCTGGGCTGGAGGAAGATGTAACTTAATCCTTAGATTATAACTTTGCCAAACACTCGGTTGGACGTACCAGTTTCGTCCTGGTCCTCATCTCCCGTCGAAATCCCGTTGGAGATATCTTTGCCCTTCTTCTGCTTCTCCTCTTCTCTCATACGTTCGATTGTCCGAACGGTAATTGCGGAGATGAGCGAAGAGTCCAATCCACCAGAGAGCAAGACTCCAAACGGCACTTCCGACATCAAGCGCTTTTTCACCGCACGCTCGAGAGACTCTCGAAGCTGACGGTACATCGCCTCATCTTCTTCGGGAGTTTGTTTTCGTGTCATTGCAGCATCGTCGGGCACTACGAGCTTTGGGTGGTCGTACCAAGTGGGGTGGTAGTACTGTTGGAAACTCTTGGTCTTGGAAGAGTAGAAGTGACCCGGAGGGAAGGCCTCAATGCGGTCACAATCCTCGTTCATGGTTTTCATCTCCGAGGACACCCAAGTCGATCCGTCCGAATCGCGCCAGCCGATGTACAGAGTTGTGATTCCGAGAGGGTCACGTGCGATGAGGTATTCATCGGTGCGAGAATCGTACAGAGCAAAGGAGAAGAAACCGTCCAGGTCGTTGATGAAGGTTTCCCGGAATTCTTCCCACTGACCATTGATGAGGAGATGTGCGGGACGATGAACAATAGCCAGACCAGAACTTACAAGGTAGAGGATAACCTCACAATCCGAGTGTGTCTTAAAGTTGTGAGATTTTTGAAGCTTCGATCGAAGCTTGAGGTGGTTGTAGATTTCTCCGTTCACTGTCAAGATAACGGATTCGTCTTCGTTGGTCAAAGGCTGGGCGCCGGAATCTTTTCAATAGAGAAGGCGATGGCGATGGCAACCGGGTGGCACGGAAAAGAGTGTGATCGAACAACATTTCGAAACCAGCAAGAGAACAAAGAACCCACCGACTCCTACAATGGCCAATCGTTCATGGCAAATCACGTTGTTGCCTGCGACCTTGATGCCGTTCCAATCGGGCCCACGGTGTCGTATTCTAACAGGTGAAGAGTCAACCACAAGGACTTGACAACATCACCACACCAACGCAAGGAGTGTACCTCTTGGAGAGAGCGAGAGCGCGTGTGCGAAATCCCTGAGGGTCCGCAACACCAAAGACAGCAAAGATTCCACACATTTCCGATGCGGGATGGCTGCCCGTGCCTTCAAATCCCGCCGAAAAACGCACGGTCACCGCGGGCAGTTATCTCCGTCACCACAGCACCCGTTTTTTGCTTCCTCTCGTAATGGTTCTCGAACCATCATGATCGTACGCAGACTCTTGGGTGCGCGCATGATGGGCGATTGCCATCTCGAAGCTCGAAGAGCGAACCACCCACAAATAGAGTGCCCAAGTCGATTTACCGTTTGCATCGGGCATGGGACAATTGTGGGGACATTGTGATCCTGGAACTACATAAGCGATTATGCTCTGAATCATCTTCGCATCAACGCGCAGCGCGCATCTCCAGGGAAATCTCCCTTCCTGCTCACATTCATCCAGAATTAACGTATCATCAAAATCTGCCACATGTACATAAATGAGAAATATTACATCCTTTGAATATGTGCTTTTTTCACAAGAATGGCGAAGCGTTCCTGCGAAGCGTTGGTTTATTATCTTTCGCAGTCCCCCCAAACTCTACAACCATGCCTTTCGAAAACCTCCTCGAAGCTTACGACGCGTGGACAGGCTTCGGCACAGGATCGATAAGTGCGCTCAATGCCGCAACTTCATCCAGCCTCATGGATGGCGCTAGATGGGCGAAATTTTGTAAAGAAGCTGGGCTTGTCGATGGGAAGATTATCACAGTGACGGAAGTAGACATCGTGTTCAACAAGGTACGTAATTCTTGCGGGCGCGAAAGATGGAAACGGATGGGGGAAACGGTGTAATCTGTTTGAGAGGTTACCCAGAAGTTTGATGAGTCCGGCACAACGCGTTCAAGGTTCGACCGCAAAACCAGCGCAAGATCGATTTCGATGGATTCACAAAGGGACTGGAACTGCTCTCGGAAAAGAAATATCCTACCAAGTCTCAGGCGGACAAAATGAAGATGATCATTAGCGAAATTCTCGAATCCGCTGGACCTCTCGCAAAGGTACGAAATCAAGAGCTAGGTTGCGGGTGCTTCAAATATGACGTCTGCGCTTTTCAGACGAACGTTCTACCAACGTCGGGAGCAGCAGCGACTATTGGTGAGTTGAACGTATCGAGCTGTAGGTTCTGGAACCAAATGCGAGCAATGCACATGCACAGTGAACCGCTTGACCGACGTTGGAGGATACACCGGGACACACAAGGAGCGCTTCAATGCCGATGGGACAGGTCGGGGTCGTGATGGCCGCGACACAACTGCTGGTCTCGGCAAAGCCTCCAATAAAACATACAAGGGTATCGTTCAAGACGTCGCGCCACCGAAACGGGGTGTCTCGCAGAGCATGGAGCAAGTGTACAGCGACGGTTTAGCTCCACTTCCAAAGAAAGGAGATACCCGTACCAGCAAGGAAAAGCTAAATGGAAGCAAGGGGAGTGTGTTTGACAGACTCACAAGTGTCCAAGGATACACTGGAACCCATAAAGAGCGCTTCAATGCAGATGGTGAGCACCTAATTGTGATGAACTCGATGTACATGTTTGTGCTAATCGTGGTTTTGTCAAGGTACCGGACGCGGACTCACTGGCCGAGATTCGGTAGCGAAAGGCGGGGGAAGTCAATCAGTGTATCGAGGCGGAGATGTTAAGGATTTGAGCCAAATAGTTACAAGGAAATGAGATGAATGTAAATCAGGGCGGGAATTTATTCGTGGAGATGAATCATAAATTCGGGAAAACTCCATCCACTGTGGTCGGCCCCACACCGGCCCGCCCACCAATTCCGCTTCCGTTGTGCACCCACCTCACGCCAATCGCCGTATTATCCATGCCAGGCCTTTCTTCTGCCTCGCCAGCGCCCTCGATCACGCAATCTGGTCCGCGGCGGCTGACGACGCTGTCGGCGTTGACTTGCACTCTGGAAGATGCCATCCAGGCTTTGGAGAGAGACGGGGCGGTTATCATAACCTCGCTGATACCGGAATCGGATGTTGACCGCATTTTGAAGGATATGGAGCCATACTTGGACCGGACTGGGGCATCGAATAGTAAGACCATGGCAAATATTGCACAATTTCTGGAGATGAGCAACGTGTTTTCTTTCTAAAGACGACTTTGCGGGATTCAAAACGTTCAGAACTGGTGGTTTGGCTGCACGCTCTGCAACCTTCAACGAAAAGGTGCTGCTCAATCCTTTGTTCCTCGGCCTTGCGGAGCATACTCTCTTGAAGTGGTGTGAGCGCTTTCACGTGATGGCTACTCAGGTACTGTGAGTGCACTGTAGGGCGACATTGTCGAATCAATCTCACAGTCTCTCATTCATTTTGACGTCGTAGGTCATCAAAATCATGCCTGGAGAAAAAGCGCAAGAGTTTCACCGTGATAGACAAGCCTGGGGAACAGATCTTCTGGGAGACAAAGTCGAGCCACAAGTATGAAGTTGTTTCAATCCTTGTCAACAATGTCTGATCTTTGTGCCTACAGCTTGCATCGATTTGGGCCCTATCAGGTAAGTTTTTCTTTATTCCTGCCAGGGCAAGTCTTATCTAATCTCCATTTGTGCTTGGTACTCAGACTTCACGAAGGAAAATGGAGCTACGCGTCTTGGTATGTGTGAGACAAGTCGTGGAGGTACTACTTTATTTGTGACCTCCACTTCCTGCACATCAAGTCCCTGGAACGCACAAACGTCCCCTCGATTACGGATTCAAACCTATCGACAACGACATCTGCTACGCCGAGATGCCAAAAGGCTCCGCCGTATTTTATACGGGCTCTGCGATCCACAGCGGTGGCGCCAACACCACAGCGAATGTGCCCCGCGTTGGAATGCACGTGAGCTTTGCAGCTGGTAAGTTTGTGCGAATGCATCGCGTGGTTTCATTTCACATAATGACGTCATATGTAATCCCAGCATGGCTGCGACAAGAAGAGAACCAATATCTTTGTTGCCCTCCTGAGATTGCGAAGAATCTTGATGTTCGGGTGCAAGAGTTACTTGGATAGTGAGTTCGAAGAACATAATTTGCACAAACCAAAATTTTCAAATCGTCTTATTTCGTGAACGTGAACAGCACAATGGCGGATAAGTCGCTCGGTTACTACTCTCCCCCGAGCGTTGATGGTATCCCCGCTTCGGTTGACATGCATGAAGCCTTTGGTGGGAATGACACACTCTCGCCAGAGTTCGCTCTTGGTCGGAGACCAAGGAAGGAAGCTTCGTTCGATCGTGCCGTTCGTTATGATAAAGATAAGCCTGCGAAATTGTGAATGGAACTTTGATGCAATATATATGTCGTTGAAATTCATGGGCCGCGTTCAAAGGGTGACAGCCATCAACATGAAATTGCGTCCCACGAGCCCTGCAACTGCGAGCGCGACTTTTGTAATCTCACAATGACCAAAGAACGCTGCTGGTGGCGATTGACGAAAGTCCTCTCGCAGTGGACGTTGTGAGGAGGACACCCCCCCACCCCCGAATCACGCCCTCCGGAACGTAAACTTAATTGTTGAGTTGAAGACGGGTGATCCGCGACACATAACTTGTGAGACCGCGGAGAACATCAACGCGCATACAGTTGTTGTCGGAAGTCGAGGGCGAAGTTTGCTCAAGGGTTTTCTGTTGGGTTCAGTGTCCTCGTATGTGACGAAGCATTTTGAAGTCGCAGTGATCGTTGTGCGGCCTCCTTAGTACATTCGAGACGTACAAGAATCAAACAGCGTTCGTCTCATTGCGACCTTATGCTAATTAATCTGTGTCCGCCCTAAGAGCTGCCAGAATCTCATTGTCCTCGTCCTCATCATCTTCATCTAATCCCATGTCATCTTCCATCTCAAACAAGTCCACGTCCACCGCAACGTCGCCGGCCTCCATGAGTGTCAAGTCGGACTTTGCAAGGTTCTGATCGTTCTCGAACAACTGCCGCCCCGTCAGCTTCTGCTTCTTCGAATCCACCTGCTGCCCTTTCAAGGCAAGCCGATTCGCTTCGGCCATTTCACGGTCGAACCGCCCCTTCCACGCCGCGAACGATTCAGGAGTCACTTTGGTTCCCTCAATTCGCCGCCGCTCCGCCTCTTCGGCGAGCCGATGCTTCTCCTCCTCGGCACGCTTCGTCTCCTCGATTTTTTGTCGCAGAATGTCCTCCACGCGCTCTTTGAGATGGGACACGAGGGTGAAAGAAGAGGCCATGCCGAGGTTCTCCTCCGCGAGGCCCCGCAGCTCGTCCAACAAGGACGATTCCTCCGCCTCGGACGTTAGAAATCCGCTGAATGTCGAAAAGGAGATGTCGGGTGCCACCTCTGGGTAGGTTTTGGGGAGTTCGAATTGAAGAACAACATGCGGGCCTGAGGGGGTCGCATTGGAGCCATTTTGGCCATCCTCGTCTCCGTCGTAGCCATCGTTTTCATCCTCGTCGGGGTTTGCTGGAAGCCCGAGGGTTCGTCGGGCCTCGTCCGCGAGTTCCTCGTCTGCTCGAACGGTGATGGCGAAGCTGGTCAAAGAAAGCTCGACGAGATCAAAGTCGTAGATGGATCGCAGAGCTTCTAGCTCCTGTGCTTGTTCCTCCTCGTAGTTCATCTCTGAAATGAGAAAATATGTTCTTGTCGGTACCACATTGCAGCCAATCCTTTGCCAAACTCGTAACAACGTCATATGTACATTTAATTCGACAACAACGCGATGCATTATCTCCCATATGGTTGATATCCTCGACCTCTACCCCTATCCCCCCGACCATATCCATAGCCCCGGTACCCTCCCCGACCCCTCCCATCCCCATCTCTCCGTTGTGGTTGCTGTATGATAACTTTCGTTGTACTTCCCGCTGTCCCTGACCTGTTCGCGGCACCATCCGGGGGCGGGGAGTCGAGATCCCTGATACGTTTTTCCAGGGCAGCAATCCGCGAGTCAATGCTGTTGAAACAGAGGTAGAATCGATGAGATAAAGCAATTCATCCACGATTAAACATATTGACACACCTCCCAGTCATCAATTTGGGTTGCACGATGAGCTCCCCTTGTTCTTTGTTGTGAGAGCCGTTGCCGTGGTGGCCCTCGTGGGACCGCCCACCAGATCGGACCGGTCCTCCACCGCGGTGTTGGTTAAAGTTCGAAGTGTTCCGAGGCACGGAGGCGCCTTCAGCGGGGGAGTCATTGGTCTGTGTCCGAGTTCGATCGTAGAAGGGTGGGCGTCGGTTGGTGAATTGGAAAGGGGGAATCACTCAGCACCGGAGCTTACCACTGGGTCAAATGAAAAGGACACCACGAGGTGCTTTCCTTTCACTTGTTTGCCATCCATAGATTTAATCGCATTCATAGCGTTCTGTATGAGTAGAGGTGGTTCTCAGCGTTACTCAACGAGAATAACCAAGTCCACCCATCAGGCTTGGAGTTCACCAGGATCCAACCAAATTTAGTCGCGAGTTCATTCTCTGAGGCACAGTCTTCCGTATGACCGACACTTCCCTTGTCTACACCAAACGACGCTAGTTAAGAATATATCCGAGCTCTCACCTCGTGGGTCTCGTACTCTAAGAAGCAAAATCCTTTCGGTTGACCTCTGTGCGGGCCATACTTGTGCCACATGTAGTCGATACGAGTGATTTTGCCAAAAGGTTGGAAGAGTTTGATGATGTGATATTCGGCAACGGATGAGTCAATATTCCCGATATACAGTCGCTTGTCAAGGATAGTGGGGGCTGCGAGAGGTCATTCCTGTTAAAGAGCGGAAGCGCAATTCAGAATCGAAGCAGCGAACCTCTTCTTTCCGCCTTCCGCTCCGCTTCATCGCCGTCTTGTCGCTTTGCATCCTTGTCTTTGCCGTCTGTCTTTTCGGAAAGGGGGAAGACGGGGGTAGAGTGAAGCAAATCGGGAGTGATGTTGGTGGGCGCCAGACAAGAGGAAAAGAAAAAGCGCGCGCGATTGTGAGACACACGGAAATGTATATCAATCCGCCTTTGCCCTCATCGTACAAGGACATCGGGATAAAGTCGAAAGAAGTTTGAGCGTAGTTGACCACAGCATAATTGAAATTTTTTACTTTCAGCTATTCACTGGACAATGTCGTCCAAGAAACGTTCAGCCGAATCGACAGCTGCTGCATCGTCAGATCCCACGTCTCCGAAACGGCCACACCTCCAATCTTCGTCAACTGCATCTGCAACCAACAACGGAGCAGATGAGCCCGAGTTCGAGGACCCTTGGGAGGACGAAATAGAGTCAGACGGGGAGTTCGGAGAGGTTGTCATTGCAGAAGACTCGAGCGACGACGACGAAGATGAGGGAGATGACGGTGAAGAGAGCGATGCTATGGCTGTGGACACCGAAGAACCACGAAAGAAGAAGGGGAAATCGAAGAGAAACGGCGTGACTGTGCTCGCAGATGATGAAGATGGCAACGAAGAGCTCGAGGAGAGGGTATGTTTTGTGACAGCTCTCTGGGTCATCCGTTTTGATTCCACCATCATCGACTGCTCAGGTCTATCTGCCCGGTCAAGAAATAGGTCCAGATGAGGTTCTTGTGGTAGATAATTCCGCATACGAAATGCTTCACGCCATGAGTGTGGAGTGGCCCTGCCTTAGCTTTGACGTTCTGCGGGATGGACTCGGAGAGGACCGAAGGACGGTGGGTTGTCAGCGGCACTATGCGGGGTGTCTAGATCTTTGGCTGACGCAACCTCAATGGAACTCTTGGCGCAAACATTTGTTTGGACTCCCTACAGTTCCCAATGACCTCGTTCCTCGCCGCTGGATCGCAAGCCGACTCACCCAAAGCCAACCGACTCTATCTCATGAAACTCTCCCACCTCCACCGCACCAAGCGCGACCGCGGTCCTGACGATGAACCTGACTCGGACTCGGACGCAGACTCTGACGAAGGACTCGATGAGGATCCTGTTCTGGAACACCGTGCCGTCCCGCACGAGATGGGTGGTGTTAATCGTGTCAGGGCCGCGCCGGGGGAGCATGTGGTGGCAACGTGGTCAGACTCAGGCTCGGTCATGGTGTGGGATGTGGCAGACCAGGTGGCTGCACTTGAGAAACCTGGGACCGAGGCAAGAGCGGCAAAGGACGTGAAACCAATGTACACGGTCAAACAGCACAAAGGTGTCGAAGGATTTGCCATGGACTGGAGCCGTGTCGCGAAGGGCAAGTGAGTCTTGCACCGCTCTCCTTTTGAAATCAAATTAAACACAAACTTCAAAATCCAGACTCATTACCGGCGACGTCTCCTCCAAAATCTATCTCACCTCTCGTACCCCCACCTCTTACACCACCGACTCCACTCCTTTCGCCGGTCACTCTTCTTCAGTCGAAGATGTTCAGTGGTCTCCCTCCGAATCAACCGTCTTCGCCTCCTGTTCCTCTGATCGCACCATCCGCGTCTGGGACACCCGAGCCCCGAAGAAGCCTCAAGTCACACTCACCAACGCGCACCCTCAGGACGTGAACGTCATCAGCTGGAGTAAGTCGGTGGATTACCTCCTTGCCAGTGGCGGGGATGAAGGTGGCCTGGCCGTATGGGACTTGAGAGTGGTAGCAGCTTCTGCGAGCTCGAAAGCGGGGTCCAGACCTGACCCAGCTGCGACATTTAAGTGGCACAAAGCCCCCATTACGTCTGTAGAGTGGCATCCCACCGAGGGCTCAGTTCTGGTTGCCTCAGGGGCGGACGACCAGGTCACTGTTTGGGACTTGAGTGTCGAACGAGATCCGGAGGAGGAGCGGGAGGTAACTGGAAGGACAGGGAAGGAGGCATTGGGAGTTGAGGTTCCTCCGCAACTCATGTTTGTTCACCAGGTCAGTTTAACGTCTGGCGCATTGTGTGGTGGAGTACAGTCATCTCACGCTCGCTTAATTTAGGGGCAGTCGAATGTAAAGGAGATCCACTGGCACCCACAACTCCCCGGTGTTATCGTAAGCACCGCATACGACGGATTTAACATATTTAAGACCATAAATACGTAGGCTTTGTTTGAAATCTTTGCACACGAAACTGTTTGGAAAAAACCGCTCTGCGATTCAAAAAAGAAAAGTTTACGAAATGAACTACATCTTTGAAATTTTGTTGCTACAATCGATGAAGTCGGGCGCACCAATCTTGCAATGAAGGTATCCTGGTCAGCGAAAGGGGAAGAAACGAAAATTTAATGTGCACAATTCAATTCCAGAGCACGTTTCCTTTCTTGTCAATAATTTTCCAACCGTCCCAAACAAGTCCCTCAACGAAATCGACATTCGCTTGGTGCTGGAGCGAGAGAAGATGCTCCGATCTGACTCTATCAATCCCAATCACACCACAGCGACCTCTCGGTCTCAGTATCATCTTTTCGATCTCATGTTGATCCAAGTTGTTACAACCCTCCAAATTTAGCACGTCCAAAGATATGCACAGCTTTGAGATAATCTCCAGAGACCCAATGACAGTCCTGGAAAGGTCGAGTGCTTGCAAACGAGGTCCACACCCCAAAATCAACGCTTCAACGCCTCTGTCTGAAAAACGCGGATGATAAGGAGAAGCAATTGAGTGCTGCTGGGAGCGACCGAGTGAGACGGCAACTAGGTTCGGGCACGATCTTCCGATCTCGAGGAGGACCTGAAACAAAAGAACGAAGTGATTCAAGAAAATTACGAGCAGCTGCGAGTTGTCTCCTCACTTGATCGTCAACCTCAGGGCAGTCGTGCAACAGAATATATTTGAGTCCTCCTGTTAAAGTGCCTGCAGCGGCGCCCAGTCCCATTGGAGTCCCTGATTGAATCAGAACATTAGTGGGAAGAGAGCTAACCCCGGGCAAGTTGGCAAGTTTGTTGACGCCGCTTCCCCAAGCCACAGCGCTAGCAAAAGTTGTTTGGAGGACTCTCTGAGGAACTCGTGAGCCTGAAAGGTCGAGTGCTTCTAATCGAGGGCAATTCTGGGTAAGTCGGGCTAAAGAATGATGTGGTACTCCGTGGGGTAGATAACGGGAGGAAAGCCGGAACCTTTTCAGCAGCTGACACGTGCGGAATAAGCTACAACACATGGTCAGCGAGTGTGCTTCAATGATATCGTCAATCTCGACTCACTGATTCAAACTCCTATCAGCGATGGATCTCATCGGGACGTACTGCGATATCCCTACATCATGTGGTCTCATGACGTCCATTGACAGTCCCGACATAGGATAGGTCATTCCACCAGGTGCTGTCTGCAGCCCAAGTGCTGAGGAGAATGTGACGTCACTTCTTTCTGTTGCTACCAATTCGACCACCTCAAGATCTCGACAACTACTGGCTAGGATTTCCAAGCCTTGATCTCCTATGTCGCAATCAACGATGCAGAACGATCGAAGTTTCCGACAGTTTCTGACGAGCTGAATGAAACCTTCATCTGATACTAATCCAGGCACAATTTGCTGGAAAGTGGTCGACGAAATACTTGGGGACGGGGAGAGGTCAATTGTGAGCTCTTCTAAATCTTTGGTGTAGATTGATAGAGCGTTCAGGACTCCGTTTCCGATGCGTGGACAGTGACGGAGAGTAAGGGATCTGAGCTGAGATAGCTGTTGAAATACTGTTCCCATGGAATTGTCTGAGCAGTTATCTGTGTAAAAAAAAGTGCGTCATCAAAAAAATTCTGCAAACGCTTACCTGTTACTTCCGCCTCGATGAGTTCCAAGGTCTTGACCTTTCTGCACCACATTGCGACGACAGCACACATCTTCTCACCACACCCAGGGCCTCGCAGCTGGAGCCTCTCCATTGCCATCGGCGCAGCACCATCAAACATCCTCAACAGCACGTACGCGTCTATCAGCGCGGGGCAAGACAACGATAGATACTTCAGCCCGCTTGTCCCCTGACCCGCAACACGCGGACCACCACCAGCCATTCGCATGAGAAGATTTAGGTTACTGAGGGTTTGGTCACTCATTCCTCTTGTCACTTCCAATTGCTTTGTGAAAACGCAAGGTGGAACTTGCTGAGACTGCACGCGACGTTCAAGGGCATCCAAAACTCTTCTCGTAACACGCTCATTCTCAAACACCACCCTCTCCCAAAGTAGAGGAATGGCCGCCGAGGAGAAGGACTTATTCACCAAAGCGCAAGATCGAAGATCAGCAACGATGTTGTTCAGGTGTCGAAGACACTTCCGAATCAACATCGCTGACATTTGTGATACGACAGAAGACCGTTTCAAAAGCACAGTGGGCTGCTTATTTTGCGGTGTTGCAGCACGAGTGCTTGCCTCGGTGGTTGACTCAGATGGGGGAGTTAAAGGAAGAGTTTCCATCGAAGGCGATGCAACTGCTGTAGTCTCTTTGGAGGTACTGGACGAATCTCTTTGTAAGATTTCTCCAAGCGCATCCGGTTCTGAAGCATTAACAGCTGCTTTCCATGCACTGAGGGATGTCCCTTTGTGTTCGAGCGCATCAATAGTTCCACCGCTTCCAACACGAGATTTCAGGCTGAGAGCTTCCAGCATTCTTGCGGCAGCATCAACAGTCCTGTCCGAGTTCATTTGGGTGTTAAAGGCTCCGGGTCCGGGACTGGACCTGTTCGAACGAGTTAATGCATCGACCGACCAATCCCCTGGTGACTTTGGTGATGGAAAGAATTCTTCAGCATCAGTTACTGCCCTAAAGTCAAAGCGCTGTGTAGGGAGGTCAGGTGAGCGGCGAGAGCCCGTGACATTTGTTCCGCCTTTGGGATACGACAGTGGGCTTATATCTGGCGGCGATGTCTCAAGAGGAGATGAAGCTGGAGTGTCTTCCCAGTGAGACGGACGAGGGTGTGGTTGATAATTCTGTGGGGATGGGGATGGCCGTCCTGACGTTTGGACGAATTGTCTATCATCAGCAGGCCACCGGCCAGTAGCCACAGCAGCTGCCATTCTGGCGTCAAACTCGAGGTCCCTTTGTTGAGAAACATCCACTTGAGAACTTCGAAATGGCCCTTGGAAGGGTTGGTTCGTCAAGCTGGGTTGCCGAGGACCCACAGGATTCATAAACAGTCCGTCCGAATATGATTGATCCTCCCAAGCTCCAGCATGTGGCAGCGAAGATCTTTCATATGAGCCAGAAGCTGTCCGGGAAACCCTCATTCGCAGATCCTGCGCGGGTGGGGTTCGCCGCCCAGTGTATCCATATGGGCGTCCGGCAATCGGGGTGCTTGGCAGCGAGAGCCGACCAGCCGCTAGTTCGGCATCTGGGAATGATGCAGCTCGTCTGAGTTCGTCCCCATACGAGGGTTGCCGCGAAGGGACACGACCAGGTGGGAAGCCTCGAGGAGATATCTGCCCCTGCTGTGAGGGAGTACGACCAGCTGGATACATTGAATGGTGCTGAATCGGACCAGCCATTCGAAAATCATAACGTCGTGACTGTTGCTGTGCGATGGCATCCCGTTGCATGAGCTGTGACTCCAGACCATACGTTTGCGTTCGTGATTGTATCTCATCCGCAGCAGTTGGTGTCCAAGGCCCTGATCCACCCCTCGAGAGCAGCACTGGCGCATGAACCGAAACAGCGCTTCCTATCGGTGCAATCGTATTAACGCCCCCTGCCCAGGTTTCAGGTCTTCTGGGGCCACGACTAGATGAGTTGGGTGCACTCAGATCCTGCCCATCGCGAGAATCACTGAGAAATGAAGAGGGTGGTCTGGATGTGAGGGCTTGATTCTTTATCGGTGACCATAGGTCCTGTCCGCGGTGTTCGCTATTAAGCATCACAGCAGCGTCCGAAACGGATCGTTGGTGTGTCGGGCTATGCCATGGAGATCTTTGTGCCGTTTGGGACATTCTGCGGCTATTGTGATCACTGGCGTGGCTCGGGCCCCCTTCTGAGGCGAGCGACAGCGGCATTCGACCTCCCGTCAACGAGTCTGTATTTGTGTCATGTCCACTAGCCAATAGATGCTGTGCGACTGTTCGCTGTTCCGAAATCGTGAATGCATCACCACCATGAGGATGAAAATCACCCATTCCGTTGTCAGTTCCAATACCGACAGGGTATTCACTTTGGAATGACTGAAAATCAGGAATCTTGGTGTCAAAAATCTGGGAGAAATCCATTGCTCGGCGGTCAGGGAGAGGGGTCCCTCCCAAACCAAGACCAAGGTCTCGGGAACGTCGCCTGTCAGCGTCCGGGGCACGGTCAAAACCAAAACCGCGGTCTGTACGCTCATCGGGCATGGATGCAGAGCTTAGTGGTCTTCTCATATTTAGTTCTGCAGCCATTGTCGGGGTGATCGATCGACGGCTTCCATGTGGGTTTCCACCGAAACCGGGCTGTATACCAGGATTAGAGTTAAATCCAGTTGACATGGGTGTCTGGGTATAAGAGGGATATCTTTCGTGTGCGTTTTGTACCGAAGAATGGGTACCGAGGGGTGGTGAAACTTGTGCGAGATGTTGCATCCACGTGGACACGGGATTTGAATACGAAGGCAGCGCGGACCCGGCGCCATAATTTCCGTACTCTGAAGACGCCTGCACTTGAAAAGAGAGGTCGCCCGGCGGTCTGCCGGCTCCAAAGTGGTTGACGTCCTGCATTTGTTTCTGGGAAACACGGATACAATTCACAGCACGTGGGGCTGTCCGGGTGAGGATTTCCACAATATGAGTGAGGATTACCGTAGAATGTCAACGAAATCCATCGAGCGAAGGGTTTCACGTGAAGCAGAGGTTCGGCAGGGCAAGAGTTGAAGTGATTGCAGTATGCACAAGGTCCTGTCAGCGATCACCCAGGCACACATGCCCATCTCTGGCTGAGTGCTTCGCCTCACCTGTTGTCGATTCATCTGCAGGTGACGATCCACTGGTCCGCCCTTGGCGACCTTTTTCGGGTTTCAATGTTGTTTGGAGGAACCTGCCAACAACACTCACCCTTATGTATTTTCTGATTTTCTAGACATTTTCGTTACAATATACTTATTAGAAAATGCGCGCTTACCAAGTGAAAGAATGAGGGATCAAACAGGTTGTAGATGTATTCAAGAGTACTTACTTCAGACACGCAATATCCAAGCAGCAGGAAGCAAAATTTGAGAGAGAGAGATGAAAAAATTTCCTTCCCGCCATTCGGTGAAGGCGACGGTCACTCCATATTTGGAAAAATTGCATTATCGGGGAAATTCAGCGCTCTCCTCTAAAACAAATTGTGTGCGAAGAAAAATAACCTTTTTTTTCTGGTTCCGAGCTTATTTGACAATCAGATTTTTTGACCTTGGGTTGGATCCACGGATCGGCAGGTGCGGGGTGTGTTTTCGGAACCGTCTATTCCGAACAGTTGTCTCGTAGTCACAACCAATCTGCCATGGATCCTTTGAATCCCGCATCTTTTCGCCACAGAAGAGCCGATGTGAACGGAATCACATATCATTACGTTGAAGAAGGGGCCGAGAATCATCGGGCACTCATCCTCGTGCACGGCTTTCCCGACTTGTGGTACGGATGGCGGTTCCAGATTAAGCCCCTCGTAGAGGCAGGTTTCCGCGTTATCGTCCCAACGATGCGTGGATACGGGGCTTCAACTATGGAGTTGTCGAAAGAGTTTTCGCCTCTCTCCACCCGTCGAAAGGTGCGTCGAGCATATGTGGAGGTATCGATTGACTGATCACATCGAAAAAACCAACAGTACGCGCTGAAGAACATATGCATGGATTTACTGGAACTCATGGACCACCTCAAGATTAGAACTGCGACATTCATTGGACATGATTGGTACGTATTGACTTGCCAGCTGTTAAATCCCAGTGTTTGTACCCGATTACAATTGTCCTCTGCGCGCTCAATTAATTCAGGGGGGCTGCTGTAGTTTGGCGGATGGGACTTCATTTCCCACATGTGGTCGAAGCAATTTGCTGCATCAATGTAGCTTATACACCACCCTCAGATGCTCATCCCACAAGAGATGAGGTATTGAAGGCAGCACCTCAGGCCGCCTATCAATTCTATTTCTGTACTGACAGAGCTGAAGACGCGTTGGTAAGTAGTTGGATTTCTGTAGCGGAGCACTTCACTTACCATCTTGGAACAGAATAAAAACATCGAGCTGACAATGCGCGTCCTCCTACGAAGCGGTGGCAATAAAGCCGAGCGCTTGACATTCAACCCATTCAAGAATCCTCTCACTTTTGAAACGTAAGTTCGATGATGTTGGGATCTTTTGTACTCTTCAATAACAAAACAATACCAGTGTCCCGGAAGATCTTTCCCCACTTTCAACGATGACACCGCGGGAGTATTCGTATTACGTGGACACTTTCACACAAAGTACCTTCAACGGTCCACTCAACTGGTATGCGAGGATAACCTTTTTGGAACAGAGTAGACCTCATTCTTATTTGCAGGTATCGCAACAGAAGGTTTAACTTCGAGGACGAATTAGGATTGGACAAAGTGTTGAAGATGCCAGTATTCTTCATTTACGGAGAGAAGGACCCAGTATTCCGTCCCTCGTCTCTTCCCACAATGCGACAGTATATTCAAAACTTCTCGGTCAAAGTATGCGACATTTGTCAGTGTTCCCTGTTCCTCTAACCCATACATCCCCCCGCAGAGCGTTCCCAACAGCGGACACTGGACGCAAGCGGAGTTTCCTGATCAAGTGAACACGTTTCTATTAGCTTGGCTACGAGATCTCAAACCAAGGGAGACCCCGATGCTCTGGGAAAAATCCCCAAAGCTTTGAGGCTAATTTATGTAATGAAAGAAATACAAGCAACACTCTTAGTTCCATCCTTTAGCCCCTAGAGTACAAGTACCACACTTCTGATAGCAATCTCGCCACCCCAACTCCTGCGCGTTGCTCTTATCCGAGCTTTCGCTTCAACAGTTCCATTTTGTCTGGCATTTAAATGATTGGCCACACACGTCACACCTCTCCGACAAAACTATTTGTCAAACCTGCACCATCGATCCCGCCTGTCAATCTGACAATATTTTCCTCCATTTCTGACGGCGTCGCCAGTCGTTCCAAAACTTTCGGCTCGGCACCGTATTCCGACTTCACAATTGCGTAAAAATTTCGGTAGGAATCCAAAATTGAGTTCTGAACAGTAACTGGTTAGAAAAATATCAACAGGAAATGAGAACTAAAGGATCCTCGAACCTTGATCACCCGCACTATTACCGCCTCCGTTTTCTTGTCTCCGATCATCTCATCAAGCCTTTGCACGGATCCCACAAGCCGCACACTTAACGCTTCCCTGAATGAATCGTACGCTTGTTGCACATGAGTCGGTTGAGCGTATATCTGGTCTTTGACCGTCCCTGATGATGCAGACGAATTGGCCCCAAGTTTAAAGGCGGAAACCTGTTGTATGCGTATCAGCCGATGACATTGCACTTCACGACATCAACAATTAATAACCCATCACCCACCTTGGCGAGGAAACTCTGCAGTGGGTCAACACAGGCAGTTGAGGTTTCGACAACGAAGGCTTCTGAGACTCGCTTCAGTTCCTGATCAAGGTTCTAGGGGACCCTCGTTTCTAAAGCAATTGTGGAAACAATGTCCTGCAGGCAAAACCTACCTGTCGTGCGTCAGCATAGCTCTCTACCACCTTAATATTTGCCCCGAATGAAATGAAAGTATTGGGATCCAGAAGCAAGAGAAGGGCGTCTTCACACCACTAATCAGCAATAGGCCACATAGCAATTGTGAACATTTGAACCAACCTCTCACAGAAGGAAGATCAACATAATCTTCCCTCCGAACAAAGCTTGCATCAAATGTCACGGTTTCTTCCCGCAGGGTCAGGATGTTTTTGATAAGGAAAAGCTGAGCTTCTTGTCGCGACTGATTGATATAAGGAATGGTTAGGAAGATAACGGTGGAGCATAAACGTTTTACTCACTTTCCGAGCGAGAATTTCCGAAGCCAAAACAAGGCTTTTCCGACACAAGTCAACTGCTTCTTGTGCAATATCCTCAAAAACAGCGGGCTGCGGGTGAATTGGTAGTCGTTAAAACCATGAAATGTGCGTCATTGAACGCACTATCAACCTTAAGCGCTCTGTAGAGTCTCCGTAAGACGTAAAGGGTCCGTTGCACTGTTGGGTATAGTTCCCCCCCACCATAAACAATCGTCTTGCCACCAAGCCCACTCCAGTTGCTATTGGCAATAGACAGAGAGCTGCGGCGCGCCAACTGATCTTCACTTTCCGACTCCTCTACTGCAGCGACCTGGTTCAACGGTTTAGGACTGGAAATCTCCTCTTCTACTGCAATCGTTGCGGCTTCTTTGGCAGACGTGGCATCGAATGAAGACGACGACGTTGTGTACGGCGGGAGAAAAGACAGCGCTTTCGAGTTTCCAACTGGCCCGGTCCACAAATGTCAATTATCCATGTGAAGGGTCGCATACACCTCCAACCACTCACTCACATTTCCTGGATTTGAGGAAGACTTCCAAGTCCGCCTCTCGCGGCTCATAGCGCTCGATCTCCTTTCGTATGTACTCCTGTGCCCTGAAGCTCAACCTCGCCTGCGTGTCTTCAAGAACCTTGATTGCGGCTTCTCGAACCGCTCCTCCTCCCGCCTCGTCGTCATCATCCACAATTTCGGTACCATCGATATTTTTGTCAGCATTTGCATCGACGAGCAACCCTGCGGACGAAGAAGAGGCAATAGACGACAAAAGGAGGGACAATTCTGAGAGGTGATCGATACGAGTTTCGTGAATGATGAGAGAACGGAGAGAGTCGCAGACGGGAGCTATCAGGGAGTCCAGAAAGTTGCTTCGAAATTGGATTCTCAAGTTAAATCGACGAAATGGACAAAGGGGATGTTCAAGCCATCCCTACCTGAGCTCTGTGCTGCCTGCAGAGAAAAACTGTCGGAACAGAGAGTACTCTTCCGAGCAGATATGTGAAACATATGCAAAGCCCGTCTTGGCCTTTCAGAGATTCTCCATCAGATTTAGGGGTTGACCATGCATGATCAATTGTCACCTACCATGCCAACCAAGTCACACGCTGAGGGACCTGTTGCAACACTCGGTTTCTGTGGCGCCTCAAAGCCAGAGCCTATCGACGACGGCTCAGTTTTCAAGAGTCCCACTTTTGCCATGTCCCTTGTAGCGCCCTGAAGCTTTGTAGTGATTTGCGCCAACCTGACTGAGAAGTAAGTGGCGTAGCATTCTCGCAAAAGAGAGAGATATCTGTGCGTCCAACAAAAGCCCGCCCACGGACGTTAGGAAGGTTACATACAAACAGGCAACGGAACTCACTCTTTGTTCGATGGCACTCTCCTCTCAAGCTCTTGTATAAGCGGCCTCAATCGCATGGCAGACGCTCTAAACTTCAAGTATATGTGCAGATCTTCGGAGGGACCTTGTATGTCCGAGGTGGGCCGCGAACTCGCCACTGTTGTGCCGAGACGAGCGCCGTCCGAAGAAACAAGTTTTTGTATTTCGGACAAAAATTGAAGCTTGATCATCGACATTGACCGCGTAAGACATTGCCGGAACCGGAGCCGATACAAATCAGCCTCGAGGTAGTTCGCCTGACAGAAACTGTCATGAAACGTATTCGAACCAGAGGCTCAGGGGTCTTACATGTGCCTCCATAAACTCCAAGCACTCATCCAACCTTTCCAGCATTGCTAAAAATCCTTGAACACCGTCTTCCATGTGTGTGCTTTGGGTTGGCTCGGAAGCCGAGTCCCGAACCTTTTCCCCGTCGCCATTGGATGATCCATGGGTCTCAGTCACTTTTGCTGCGTCTAGTTCTTGTTGTTGCTTTCGATGCGATCGACCAGTGTACGGTCGGGAATGGCCGAATGCAGGACTCGAGAATATGTCTCCCGACATGGACAGTTGCCGGGATATCGTTTCGAGATCATCAAAGAATCTCAGGCGGTCAACGATTTCCCGTTCGACTTCGGAAAGTTCGGTTTGTTCTTCAAGAAGACGCTCACACGCCTCTTGCAAAGCGCGGGTTTTTGACTGGACAGAAGAATAATTCGTCGAAAGTTGCGACAGAAGAGAAGACGTATGCTCTAGACTCCACAAGATGTTGTCGCACGCGGAGAGGTAGAGGTTGAGTGTGGCTAAATGAGACCTGGAAACCGAAACGGACAAATGAAATCAATGATAATGATGATGCCCAAACCCACGCCTCGGTCTGTGCTTAACCTTTGCTTCTTGGGCCTCGGATATGCGCTCCGTGCTGTGTCATTCACCTCCGCGCAGCATCATTCCCCAACGTGGTAGTATGCGCTCCCTGCTGGCATTCACGCTTCGCGCTGTATCATCCCCCCCGGCGGGAATATATGCTCCGCGCTGTGTCATTCTCGCTTCACGCAGATCACTCCCCACCGGCGGACACCCTCGTTCGGAGCCTAGTGGCGCTTAGGCCTCAGGTTCGCTCCGGGAAAGAGTCCTCGAACAGCGCTTTCGCGCCTAGGCCTCGAAGTCCTCGCTTCGCTCGGACCTATTCACCTATATACGTCGTCCTGTTCCTTTTCCATTTCATCTTCGATCGCCGAAAACCACGAGAGAAACTGCTGGGTGTTTTCGATCGGAGTGATGGAGGAGTTGAGGGTCGGATTTCCTTGAGCTTTCTCGGGAATCATGTTCGCGTCTACATCTGCATATTGCATTTTTGCACTGGACAACTTTGACGAATTTTGAGCAAGACCGTCATCGACCATTGATGGGCGAGGTCGGGTCACATATTCGTGAGGCTGAAGCTGTCCCGCCGAGGTCACAAGGATTTCTCCACTGGACAAGCGGCGCGGTAGGTGCGGTTTGGTGTCCAAGTGGTTATCGATGGCCGTTGGAGTGGTGAACTGTTGGGGCGATGGCATGCAATATACAATGTATGTGAACGTTGAGCGATTCACGTCAGCTATGAAATGTACCATCGATTCCAGGAAACAAAGGCTCATATTGTGCAAAACCGACTCGTACCTTTTCCGGGAGCGGCAACTCCGCGCATGACGCCTGGATGTCTGCGATCGACTCTTTCATGTGCGCTCTCAGGTCTGTGAATGATTCCCAGCGCTCGGCGATCGAGCGTTTCGACACCGGGGAGGGCAATCCATGTCCGAATGCTGTGGCAGTGTCACTGGATCCTGAAAGTGTTGACATGTTCGTGGTAGTGGTCAAGTGAAATTTTACCGCTGACCGTTGACAATTCTTTGCAGGGAAGCCTTCCCACCGTTTACTCTCCTCAAGGAGGATCCAAGGGTATGTGTGTATGTAGATACTGAGGTCGCATTTTGTCTTAAATGTAACATTGACCAGCGAAAGCCAGAGAGTAACAACAACTAGCAAGGCTGATGATTCACTATCTTTCAACCTTTCCGAACTCGAAAACACGTTCACTGATCCTTCGAAACTGTTTAAATCGGGGTTCCCCGTGGAAAACATTTACGTGTTCGGCGGCTTCACTGTTACGTATCGCGGTGGGAAGCTCTGCCTCATTGTCTTTCGATCCACGCTCACTCTCCCATCCCTCGCTAGAATTTTGAACAGCAGCGCCCCCGCCGCTGCTTAGGCGGAGATTCAACTGCCATCCGAGCTTCGAGGACAGCCACGTCACGACATCATCGCACGAGCCCAGCATTTCCACGTCAAAGGCGCCAAGCTCCTCCACCTCGCCATCCACCACCTCGCTGTCACTGTGGGTTTCAGTCCCCGTCCCCATGCCTGTCCCTTTCCTCTCTTTCTCTTCCGCCAGCAGCGATCCACGCCGGCGAGGTCCATGATGCGCTTTGGACCCGTCAACGTGCGGAAGCCTCTCCCTGTTAATCAACACGCGCGGGATATTGGGTGGCACCATATGCACCAACTGGTTGACGGGCGGAACGCGAAGCGAAGACCCAACCACAATCACAAGATCGGCATGATCGTGATCCTTAGCGCTAAAGGTGGAAAACACTCTTGTTGGGAGCGCTTCGTGAAAAAAAACACAGTCGGGCTTCATAACCCCAGACCGCGCGCTTCCTGTTCCTCGTCCGAGGTTCGGACTCCCATCATCAAAATCATTTTCCGAGTCCTCATCGTCATCGTCTTCAAAACGCCCCTGTTTCTTCCGACCAAGCTTGGACTGGTGGACGTTCCGCCTGGACCTGGACGCTTTATCGCTCGCCTGTTCACAGTTGGGGCAGAGCGCAACGCTCCCTTCCATCATGCACTTCTCGACCCAGCTCCCATGCACGACAGTGGTGAGTCCACATGTGACGCAGGACGCAGTCTCAACGGTCCCGTGGCACTGGATGACGCGGTCGGAAGGGACGCCGGCGTGGTGCTCGATGCCGTCGATGTTCTGGGTGCTGTTGTCGGAGTCATCAAGCACGTGACGTTGACGTTGGTGTTGCGGCAAAAAGTTGCGTTTGGTACCCACTAAACACGCATCAGCTTTTCGTGCTCATCGAGAGCTTTCAGAAAGAAGTGCGTCGGGGACGGTGTGATTGCGGAATAGTCGATTACGAAATGCTGATACAGCAGTGTAGAGCACATGTGAGGACGAGAGTATCGTCACACGCGTTCCCTCGTATCGTACGATATTCTTACATGAGAGAATTTGTAGAACGGCTTGGGATTCTGCCTGAAAAATCGGATATCAAACTTAAAACGTTATCACAGGAGACACAAGAGAGCAGTTGTAGTTGGGTATGTTCATGTTTTTCAAATGCGCATGATCCACCCACAATCTCTTGCGGCTCGGTCAAGTCGTAATCGGATGGATTGATCGTCGCATAAATGCCTGTCGCGGAACGGAAGTCCGGAATGCCTAGTGATGTGGAAATCTATCGCGATATGCAAAGCCAGCAAAGGATAGTGAGATTCTCGAGACAGTACAGTCGGGAAGGAATAGCTACTGCCCACTTACACCAGCACCAGCAATGACCATCACGTTTTTCGCCTCGCGCAGCGCCTTCACCACGTCGTCGGGGGTGCGCACGTCGGGTCGTTTCCGCCGCCTCGCAACGCCGTCAAGTGCTTGGTAGAACTGATGAAGGTGTGACGCGTGGCGTTTGCTGTCGGCAAGCTGATCAAGCGTCATGCTGAGTGGGTTTTCAGGCGCAAAGTGGCCGTGAAGTTGGGCGTGGTACAGAGATGCCGCAGATGGATCCGTGAAGTCGGTAGGGTCCAGCTCGAAATCGAATGTCTGCGAGCACGAGCATTCATGAAATGCCACCTTAGCAATTCTTGCAAAACATGGCGTTGAGCACTCACTGGCCATATTTTCATCCTCTCCACTGGAGAAAAAGCAACTGATTGGTGGTGCAATCATGCATTTTCGCGAAAATGAGCCCCACTCAGTGCTTCCAACGCAAAATTGGCATATCGGGATACAAAAGATCCAACACCATGCTTCATGAGGTCTTCGTAAAGTGAAGCCATTTCGGGCAGTTGAGCTCCAGGGGAGAGGGGACGCAGAATCCGAATTGAACGAGATCCAGCTAATCGTTCTGGGTCTTGGACAACGCTTGCTCCGGTTGAGGACTCGGATGAGTCAAGTCGGCGTTTCTTTGATGGATTTTTCGGGTCGGAAGTTGGACGTTCGGGGTTGGATTGAAAGAAGGTGGTTTGACGACGAGGTCTGCCGGATCGGCGTTCTTGTCGTGATTCGCTTGCGCTAATGCTCATATCACGGCCTCTATCGCCGCAACATACTTCCCTGATCAAGGAGAGAGGAGGAGAGCTCTCGGAGAATGAGTCAATGTAAAGTTCGATGCTATAAAACTTTATAGCAACTCTGCCGACAAACAATATCCTACTTTACGAGCATCTGCAACTACTTCGCAAATCCCAAAGCTTTCAGTTTGCAACCAGAGTCGCCGGTCCGGCAATGTGACCGGAGGCACTCGCGCTCACATCACCGGATCCATCCGGTCCCTTCTTCTTGTTGAAAAGACCCCCGAGCCAGCTCTTGCTTGTTGGTGCGCTTTGCCCACTGGAATTGAGAACTCCATTCACTCCAAGCCCCGCAACCGCGCCATTGGATCCCGATGGTAGGTCAGGTCCAGGAGAAGGGGTGCGGTTCTCATGACTCGGGGAGCCATTAGCCTTGGGACTGGGAGGCCGTCCCTTCTTTTCATCGGATCCTGAGTTTGGGTTGGGGCTGGACCGACCGAGGAGGCCTTTTCCCATGTTAAGAACGGTCCGCCCAGACTTGAACTGACCCCGCTTGTACGAGTCGAGGTAGTTGATCTGCACTGAATTGAATGCGCCACGTCGATATTTGCGTATGTACTCCACTGCCTCCAATGCAGGCATTCCGGCTTCTATGAGTGCAATAGCCACAAGGACTGGAGCTCTCCCAAGACCGGCAACACAATGGACAGCCTTTTCCGGTAGGAGCGAGGTTTGATACAACATACAAGAGTGCATTAAACGGTACCACTCACAATTGTTGGTCCGTTCTCGTCGATAACACACAAATTTTCAGAGCTCCCGTTACGGCCATCTTTCTTGACAACAGGAAACGGACCAAACCGCTCCTCGACAAGATGCAGCCATGCTGTAACCACTGTTGCAGGTGGGACTCCCCCGTCTTTGAAAAACATCTCGTGCACTTTGATGTTTCGTTCGGCGAGGTAAGCTGCATTGTATGTGGGTTCGCACACCCTGACAACATCTGTAACGTGGCGGACAAGGAGTTCCTGGGATAAATATGTTGGAGGTCAAGCTATGGTTGTAATCCAGCTTAAAGAGGCGTTTCACTTACGGTTGCGTAGTGAGGAAGCGTGGAGTCCGTGGGACAGTCTAGGATAAGGAATCTGCAAAAGAGTTCAACAACGTTGCAATATCTGTCGATTGCAAATGAACTCACTTCTGGTTCTTGTAGTTAACAGGAGAAAAGCTTCTTGCGAGTGGGGGGTAGGCCGCCATTCTGGGGCGAAGGGAAGCCAGGGTTGTTTCGGAAGTCATTGTTGATTTTTGAGGGATGCGCGTGCGATGACTTGATACGTGACTGGGAAGACCAGGAATGACCAATCCTTGTAATGCAGTGCAATCGAATAAAGCTACCGAGCGTGCAAGGCTCAATACGGAAACGTTCGGGTAGCACAAATTATGGGGGTCTCGGCGGTGTTGGATCCTTCCCGTTTGAAAGAAGGAAGGGCGGTACGGATTCTTCAGATAGTCAATCGAAACCCATGAACCAATGGGAAGTCAAATTCTCGGCAGTAATACGGTGTCGAGAAGAGTGGTCTTGGGGGAGAATCGAACTTCGGAGAGGGAAAGATTGGGAGTAGGTGAAGGGGGTGAGATTCAGGGGAGGGGAACTTTTGAGGTGGCGTTCAGAGGTTGAGGTGGCTAGAGTTTTCAGCCTCCGTCCAGGTCTCCCTGAGGACAGTAGCAGTAGATCTTCACTTGGCAGCGGCGGCGGCTGGAGTGGTCTCCGAGGAGGAGAGGGGAGAGGATGGCTCCGCGGGGGTTGGGAGAACGAGCTGTTTGTTGGTCAACCTTGACCATAGACTGTTGCAACGAGAGAAGAGAAAGGTTGTCGATATTATCGACAAGAGGTGTTACAATCGAGGAGAGGCAATCAGCTTAAGTGGAATCCTGATTGGGCGAGTAAACGGGGCGAGCACGCGACCCACTTTCTGGCGGAAGTTGCTGAGAGTCGAGGCGCTGCCTCGGGGGGATAGTGATGGCTGGTTGATGGTGGCGCTCGCAAAGTCGGGAGGGAATACAGGTTCCCTGGGGTCTCTTCAGTTGAAGAAAGGGTGAAGTGGGAGAAGAGTTCGGCGCACAACTCAGCGAAAGAAAATCGAAAGTCTATTCCACACTTCGTCAACCTTCCATTTCGCTCTTCATTTCATTTTAGATCTACTTCCTAGCTCTTGCCATTGTTATTCTTCGAAAAAGAAATTTCTCCAACGACATCTTTTGACGGTAGATAAGGAGCAGATTCACGGTGTATTCAGCCTGTGCGTTGATCGTTGAAATGAGGGGATGGAAACATTAAACTAAACTTGTGTTGGACGACTTTAGTTCGGCAATTCACGGCTTGACTCACTTAGGTGGTGAATGAATTTCCATTCAAACGAGCCATCACCACCCGAAGCGCGTAATTCCATCTATTTCACGATTCACCTACCGTCGCTTCTCCATGGCTGATTCATCTGCAATCTCGCGGGAACAAGTGCGCGAGCGGCTCATTTCTCACATTCCATCGATTGATTGATTGATCAGCAACTGTCCTCCATTATACCACGTCGCTGCACGCCCGATGGCTAGATCCTGCTAGAACCCTTCCACTATCTGACTCAACATTCGGGCAAGGAGTTGCGCTCACGACTTATAGAGGCATTTGATTTCTGGCTGAAAGTTCCGAAGGATAAACTGGACGTTGTCAAGTCTGCTATCGAGATGCTGCATACCGCTAGTTTACTGTAAGATCACGCTGTTCTGAGCGTTACCGAGGCGGAATCTCCATGAAGTTTGGCTTCTGTGGCCACAGCATTGATGATGTGGAGGACAACTCGGAATTGCGAAGGGGTGTTCCAGGTTCGTGGGCAAAAATGGGCAATGCGTGTTTCTCAGAGGGTATGTTGAGTGCTTGGCGTTCTGACAGTCACACACAAGATCTTCGGTGTCGCTTCCACGATAAATAGCGGAAACTACGTGTACTTTCTCGCTCTCGAAAAGATTCTCAAGCTTCAATGCCCCCATGCTGTTGAGATCTTCACAGAGGAGCTTTTAAATCTTCATCGAGGACAAGGAATGGAAATCTATTGGCGGGAAACTGGAACATGCCCAACTGAAGAAGAATATATGGAAATGGTTTCAAATAGTGATTTTCGCTGTGATCCATGGCGTTTTCACTGCTTAATTCTTTCTCTCTTGCCACATGCCAGAAACGGGAGGTCTCTTGAGATTGGCTGTGAAATTGATGCAAGCTTTGAGCAGTTCCACTGTGTGCGTAAGGAAGCTCCCCATGAATAATCTGGAGCTGACTCAAACACATTTTTTCAGTGACTATGTTCCACTCGTGGATGTTATTGGGGTTTATTACCAGGTTCGCGATGACTATCTCAACCTTCAGTCCACCCAGGTGTGTTGATAAAAGACACGTTGATGTCCTCGGCCATTAATTTCATATCGCTATCGCAACTCTACCCACATTGAAGTACGCCGAGAACAAAGGTTTTGCCGAAGATCTTACAGAGGGCAAATTCTCTTTTCCAGTAATTCATTGCATTCGAACAGACCCCCAAAATCGACAAATGTTGAGTGAGTTCTGTCCTCATTTTCAGACAAACATTTCCTTATTGTTCTTCTTGCTTCCTTCAATTATCAAGGCATTCTGAAAAAGCGAACTACAGACGTATCAGTGAAGCGATATGCCGTCGACGAGTTATTGCAACGAACACATTCATTCGAGTACACAATCAAGCGACTAAAAGTTCTCGAGGCTGAGAGCCGTGATCAAATCTCACGGCTTGGGGGAAATAGGTCTTTGGAGACTGTCCTTGATTATTTATCTAAAGACTATGTAGTCCCGCCCGTGGAGTAATTGAAGGGAGTGATGGTGTGCCACATTATTGGGTCGTTATCTTAGCCGGGGTGGGACACAAACACAACACCGAAACAAACGATGGACAAAATCAGAGAGCGCATCGACAAACTCCGCATTGAATGCGATACAGCAAACTCACGCGCCCAGAAGGCCGAGGAGCAGGTCAAAAGCCTCGATGCAGAGCTTGGAAAGAAGGACGTGGAAGTGAACGGGCTCAAGAACAAGATTGCGCTCCTGGAAACCGAAATTCAGCGCTCAGAGAGGCGGATTGAAGAGGTTCGCTCTGCATTTGTGCGATTACAGAAAACCGGTCACTTAATCGCGGGGTTTCGATCGGTTGGAAAACCGCGTATTTTGGCATGCCACTCGTTTCTTTCAGATGAAGGGCCAGGTTCAAACAACTGGACAGGGACAGCAAGAAGTGGATGCCCTCAATCGTCGTATCTCCCTCCTGGAGAACGAGGTTCATGAGAAGGAGAACACCATTGCAAAGGTAAGAAATGAGCGTGACCCCATCAGTGACCGATATCGCAGCAAAATGTCTTAATTATAATCAAAAAATTTCCAGCTGAAAGCCCAAATTGATTCCAAGGGTGGAGAGGAAGCTCAGGTACGGTAAACAGGGCTGACCTGGAAGCACCCAACCAATCCAGCCACCATTCTGCAGATTGACGCGCTGCAGAGAAAAATTGCCCTTCTCGAGAAGGACCTTGAAACTAAAGAAACCAATTTGAGCAAAGTGAGTTGCTGCCCCCGGCGCGCAGGTATTGGATGATCTTCACCTCACTTTGGTTTTCTTCGTTCAGCTCAAATCTACCGCAGCCGAGGTTGAGAAGGGCTCCTCACTAGCAGAAACCCTTCAGCGGAAATTGACGCTGGTCGAGCAACAGCTCGAAGACAAGGAGAAGATTGCAAAAGACGCGACCGAGAAGTGCGTTGTGGAACGATCCAGGTTGACACCGTCATCTCTGATCTCGCAACCATGACCCAACTTTTTCTAGGTTCAGAAGCGAGCAGTTGAAGGCAGAACAGGCCGAACGGAGAGCGACCATGTTGGAGAAGGAACGAGACCAGTTGGAGCGGACCGTTTCGGACCTCACGAAGAAGTACGAGGACACCAAAACGGAGCTGGAGCAGACGCTGAAGGATCTTGAAGGGCTGTAGAGATAGAAAACCACCCGTAAGCATATGTAACACCCACCCCCCCTCCCCCCGTCTACTTTTCCCCCTTTACCGAGACTATTCTCCTGTGATGTTGATGGATCAATAGTGCCACAAAAACCGTTAAATGTCGAGTACTTCAAATTCGATCGATCCCGTAGTTTTGAGGCAGAGAAAATCACGGCTTTGCTTTGCTTTGCTGGGTCGCTCGCATGAATTTGTCTACAATATTTGACATTTTACAAGCCACGTTCACCCAATTGCGAAATACGTTCAACCAATTCCCCCGCCGACTCAATCCCACCATCGTGCAACCCTTGCCCCTGTTGCCGCCCCTCCACCATCCGATCATACCACTCATCGTCGTCAAACGCCGCGCACACTTCACGCATGCTCTTTGCAGGGTACATGAGTCCGCATATCGTCTCCTTGGGCGCGGCCTTTGTGGCGGGTGCAGGCGCGGGTGGCGGTGGGGAGGTAACCGTCATTGTAGCAGCGTCGTTGCCACTTATTTCGCGCAGGACGCCCTCGTGCTCCTGCACCTGCACCGGGTTGTCAAAGGATGCCCAAGCCGGTCCTAGACGAGATCCCGATCCCGACCGCGCCGCCGATGTGCGGTCGCTGGAGTCGTAGTTCTCCTTATCACCGGCGGAGGGAGACCTCGGTTTTCCTTTTCCTATTCGGGGAGCGTGGGGTGGCACCATTTGGCCAAGCGTGTACTTGACGGGCGGGTGGCCCGGGTGCTCGAAGTAGGCGGCAAGGCGCACGTAGAGCCGGGCGAGGTCCACGACAGGTGTCAGGGGGGGTAGTCGTGGAGTGTCGACGTCCAGCATGGCGGTCTCGAATTCAATGTCACGAGAGCGGGTGGAGGCGTCAAGATAGGCTCTGATTTGTCGAAAGATGGACGGATTCGAAATTGCTCCACGCGCGGGCATGAAGGACAGGCGGTTGATCTTGTCCAACATCTCCTTGCGCACCGCATCGTCCCGTTCGTCTCTCAGCGATTCGAGCAATGTCCGCTTCACCGTCTGCACGCTCTCCCAGCCGTATATATCCCCGTTCACAATAACGGGAACCCGGGCAACGCGCAGGATCTCCGAGACCATGTCCCAATGCGCCTTTGTCGAAGGCCGATCGTATCGGGTTCGGAAGTGCACCGTGATCGCGCGAACGCCGGTGCTTTGCAGGCGGAGGAAGAGGGGGATGCTGGAGGGGATGTTTGGAAGGAGTCTGCGCGGACGCGGACGCACGATTGGTGAGTCGACATTCAGGTGAGTCGACATTCAGGTGAGTCGACATTCAGACGTGGTGATGTTGTCGACCGAGCTCGACCCACCGGATCTTGCAAGTGATGGCGAGGTGTGGGAAGTTTTGGACGAGGGCTGTCAATATCTGGGTTGGGTGGGATGTTGTACTTTAGAACGTCTTGATGCAGCCGCGAAACTGAGGCAATTGGGGGGTGCTTACAGAAACCAAACGATCGGGATCTTCAAGCAACGCTGCGCCCATTCCACCAGAGACCGAAAAGTGCTTTGGGCAGCCGCAGTTGATATCAATCGCGGAAACGTCGTGCTGTCTGCAAGGGACAATGCCAGTTCAGGCAGGGCTGGTTGAACGACCTGTCCACAGATCACGTACATGACACGAGCGGCCTTCACTGCCCACTCAGGATCACTGGTGCCCATTTGAAACACAAAGTTCCTCTTTGAGGGTGCCTCGACAATGGAGTGGATGCGGAAGTCGACGGCAGATGATTTCGGGTTGACAAAGTCCACAGTTTTCAATGTCGCTGCAAGGTGGTGTAGTGTCGGTGATGGGCAGTCGCACAAGGAGCAGCAGCTGCAGTGTACATCACGACGTACAGTTGAGTGTGCGCGTCCACGTCGCCACCTTCCTGTCGATCTCCTCTGGTCCGTAGCAGCAGTCTGCTCCACTTGCCAGCGCCACCATCCGAAACGGCAGCGTGCCCACTCTGACCATCGGGGCCAGAATCACGCGTCCGCTGTAGTGCGCTGTCTCCCACATCGCCATGTTTGTGGAAAAACGAAATGCAGCTGGGCGAGCATAGCGGCTGTGGTCAGTTGACCGCAGCATTGACGTCATTTGGCATTCCAAGCATGCGATTATCAGTCAGAATATAGACAATAGTAAAATGGATATCCATGGCAGACGGGGAAGAGAGAGACAATGGGGCATCATCTATCGCCTTCGATGTTTTCCTCTTCTTTCCGCTTCAGTCTTGCAGCCTCAAGCACATCTGCCCCGAGTCCCTTCTTTCCTTCGCGTGCGCGTCGCCGCGATTCCTCATAGTACACCAGCGCCTCCCGCTCCTTTAGATTCATGCTCTGCAAGACTCTGTCGACGGGTACGGCAAGCAGGAACAGGTTGAACACTGTAAAACGCGGGTGGCAAATTCATCAAGCTCACAGTTCCCGCATCCGTGTGATGTGCCAGAACGTCAAGCTGACACCCGCGAACGCAAACGCTCCTGCGTGATCAACCATAACCACCCGTTTCAGTCATCCACCACGCACGCCACCAACATGACCAGCACGTACCCAAAACCACCCAAAGCCGCGTCGCATCCGCCGGCCGCGTCCTCGCACCCCCTGTAGGCGGGTACGTCTCATACTCGTAGAACCGCCCATACGTCCCATCCCGCGACTGGAACGGGTCGTAATGGTGCGCGTCATACCCTCCCATCCTCCCGCCGCTTCCGCCCCCAAACGGTTGATGCGGATGATGAGGCCCGAACCGGTTCGAATTCGAGCTCCACAGCGCCCGTTCCCGATCGTACCGGGCTCGTTTGTCGGGCGTCCCCACGAGCTCGTACGCCCGGCTTACGAGAACAAAACGGTCCTTGGAGCGGTCGGAGCGGGCAGTGTCGGGGTGGTGCTCTTTCGCGAGGCGGAAAAACGCTGAAAGATTTAGTTGGGGTGGGGTGGGTGAGAGGGGAGAGGGGAGAGGGAAGAGCTCGGGGCTCTCGGTTCGTTCGCAATTGACTCGGCACTCGGCACCTTTCTTGATATCCTCCGCCGACGATGCCTTGTCCACTCCAAGCGTCTCATAGGGGCAAAACCGTGGGTCGAATCCCGACGTCGCGTACTTGCGAGCTTGCACTCGTGGACACAAGGCGTCCAGCGACTTTATGGGATTGCCTCTCCGAGTGGTGATCCATCGCCTGGCGCTCTTGTAAGATTGCTGTGGTTGGAGTAGGAAAGCCACCTGGCGGATGGTGCTTGAGCGTTTGGACATTTGGACATTCGATCGGCGGGTGATTTCCTTCCAGATATGTAATTCAACCAGCCCAACCCAACCGCCTTCACCACATACAGAGTCTGCCTCAGAACAGCCTGACATTTTACAACTCTCTGCACATATAAATCTATCAAGGGCTCTTCTCTAAATCTTTGCCTGCCTCTTGACGCCAAGGTCGAGCAGCTTCCCAAACGCCTTTGCAAAGTCAGCGTAGAAGGCGGCACGGTCTTTGGCGTACTTCTCCACAATGGGCTTGAACTTGGCGTCTTGGATCAGCGCCAGGTCCGTGGGGAGCTTCGATGTTTCAAAGGCGCCGTTAGCATCTGTCGCGTCGGGTCGATGAACCTCGACGCAAAAACTCACCATCATCAGTTCCCCAGTGGGGTCTTCGTACTGAAGCGGCCCGTCCCACTTCTTGACCGTCCAGGTGTTGTTCACAAGCTGGATGAAATACTGGTTGGAGAACTTCGTGGGCGAGTAGGTCCACGCTTCAGCACACCAGTGGTTAGATCAACGTAATCGAGCTCTCCGTGGGAGAAAAAGAAAACGACTCACGTCCAGAGAATCCACTGCGGTCAGTGTGGCAGCGGCCCAGCGTGTGGGCTCCCGAGAGCGCAACAATGTCGCGGCTGTGGCACAACACGGACACCGGGGCATGAGTGACTTTCGAGTTCGAGTTCGACCTCGTCATAAAGACCAAAACGTACTCATCGAAACCCATCCGGTAGAAAACGTCCCGGATGTGCGAGGCGCCTTGGGCGGCGTCGGGGACTGCGGTTCCACCGGATCGAGGCCAACGACAAAGGCGTTTCAATGCAAGGGGAAAAGTGGTGAGCGAGGGCGCTAAAGCAACTCACGCCTTCCGTTGGGTGGGACATCTGAGGCCTTGATGCCCTTCGCAGGCTTGTCTGATCTTCCTGGAGCCCAGGGAATGGTAGGTCCACCTACACATAGGAAAGATTCGTTTTTTTCCTCCGAACTAAGGTGATTGTGAACGCCGATTGCTCACCGAGAGCTTCAACGGCAGTCACACCGGCTAGAGTCCACAAGTCGGCGTACGAGATCCAAGAGTGCTTTGCCTTGACTGGTTCCAAGAACGCGCGGGCCTTGTCAAGACCAGCGTTCGCAGGGCTATGAGGTTTGTGCCATGGGAGGGTCAACATATTCATGAACGGCACTCTGAACAAGGTCACACTCACTCGGAGGATTCGGGCGCAAAGCGCATCGTGGCGCCGTCAGAGCCACCTGTCTTGGTGTGCTTGTCGTACGTGCCGCTGGCGTGCCAAGCGAGGCGGATGAAGACGGGTCCCTATGTGGTGGGATGGTTGTCATAAGGGTTGCGGTTTCGTTATTATACGGTCGATGACAATGCCAGCATAAACAACAACTTACCAGATTTCCATCGTCGTAGCCATCCTTCTTCACTAGATGGGGGAAAGAAAGAACAGTGAGTGTGGATGCACAAACGATCTCAACCATGACCCGACATCGGCGGTCCTCCTCCCTCAGTAAAGCGACTCAAAAGAAAGCAATCGTGCGTCTTCAATGCCTTCCGCGCGGTGACGTAGCTTCTCGTGCTCGTCCGTCAACGATGGAATGGTAATCGGGCCGCAACAACCGACAGCACCACGGATTGGCACGGCACAGGGTGATGGGTCTACTCACGGATGGCCTTGATGTCAGACTTCACGGCTTCGTACTTGTTTGCCATTGATTGTAATCGGAAGAAACACAGAAGGGATTTGGGCCAGGTTTTCAGTGCTCATAAATTTTGAGTTTTAGAGTAGACAACAATACACTAACAATTGTTGCAAAAATTGCCCAACGTTATTCCACCAACTTGGCATGTATTGCGTCTATGTTCAAGCGACTCTGTGAAAGCTCTCAGCCACTGGACTGGCGATAGCCGATTTGGGTGGGATCTGACCAGCAGTGGATCTCATTGTTCAGATTTCTAAAGGAATCTCCATCGATTCGGAGCCATCTCCAACATGCACAACGCACGTAGCCGCCCACGCGCGTTTCCTGACGACGACGGTGCGGACTCTGGCTCAGACGACGCTCGACATACCCATTCCCCCGCCACCCCAGTCGCAAACAGCCACCTCGCATTCCATACCCCCGTGCGTCGGCCGTCGCAGTCGACAGCGTCGATCCTCCAGCATATCGGCGGGACAGGGGCAGGGGCAGGAGCACACCACCAGACCCCGTCGCATCTTCCACAACGCTCGTCCTACTTTCCTTCCGCCCGGCACCACCACCACCACGACGACCACCATTCATCGGACGAAGAAGATACCAATACCGGGGAGCACGATGCCCACTACGCCTACATCACGCGATTGAAACAGGGAGCGTGGGCGGCGAACGGGCGGGACGGGCAAGGACGGGTTTTGCCCACACCCGCAACCACGCGCCGCCCCACGCGACGCAATCGCCGCACATCGGCGTTTTGGGGCTGCCTCTTGATCACGTTGCTCGTTTTGTTTCCTGGGTTACGGCCATACCCACTCTCGAACATCAAATGGTCGCCATGGGACAGTTTTGAGCAAACTCCATCGGCGGACGTCCGGGACAACATGAAAGACACATCTGGCACGTCTGGCATCCCGAGCACGAGCAGCGCGTCTCCCAACGACACGCGCGAGCCCAAGCATAAACGAACGAGAGAACTTGGGGTGCTCAACACGTTGTACCCCGTTCCGCGCGATGAAGTTGACGTGGACGTGGACGCAGCGATGCACACGGAAGCGTGTTCGTCGCTCCCGTCCATCCACGCTGCCCGGTGTCGACTCCGCAAGGCGCTCCAGGCACCCTTCCCACCGGACGCCCCTCACCGAATCGCGATGTGCACGATGGTGGGATATCCGTTTTGGGAATCGCGAAAAGGATCGAGCGAAGCTCGCGAAACGGGGCACATGGGGCTCGATGACGATGCGCTGTTTGTGGAAGAGTGGGCATGGTGAGGACCCCGAATCCTTCCGCAGTTCTCCATGGACGTTGACCAACAAGATATTCGTCTCCTTCAACACTTAAGGTACCATTATCTCCTAGGCACCAAGCACATTCACTTCTTTTTCTCCCCAGCAACGGGGGCGGCGCCGCCACCGTCAAACAGCACAGCGTCAACATCGCCGCCTCCACCTCCTCTTCATCCCAAACTCCTCGCAACTATTCGCCGCCTTGAGAACCTGGGACTCGCCACACTGCATCCGCTGCCCGTCCCGCTCGACTCCTCTTCCTCTTCCTCCCGCCATAACGTGTCATCTCGTCACCGCTCTCCTTCCTCTGCTCCTGCTCCTGCTCCTACTCCTCACCCCGACCTATACCCCCACCTCACCCACGCCTGCCTTTCCGTGGCACCCCAATGGGTCGTCGCAGTGCCCACCATCAGAACGTACCTTGTGCCCAGTCTGGGTCCGGGGGCCGGGGCGTTTGATCCTCTCCACCTTTTGTCGGATGCGCATCCGAGCCCGCTTAGTAGGATTCTGGACCTTGCGGAGCAAAAGGGTGCGGCTGCCGTTGGACTCGCGACGAGTGCGGGTTCGTGTACGTGGACTGCGGACACCCGCGCACCGTCTGCGGGATACGGTGGCAGTGGCGTGGAGCCCCGTGCCAAATCTACGAGATACGGTGGCAGTGGTGACGACGATTCAAGTTCCAAATCTGCTGTCGCAGGAGAGGAACGACGACCGTCTGTGCTGGCACGTTGCGCTCGTCGACCATTGACGGGAGGGTCCACTGGCGCTGGGACTGGGCGTGCACTCCTGGACGACCAATATGCGGGCAGCCAGGTGGTGCTTCTCGATAGCAGACGGGTGCATGGCGTACCAAGCACGGGGGACGTGGCACTGCCCCGCTTCGATGTCAAAAATGGCTCGGAGATTGTCGATGTGTTGATGCGACCGGCGCGTCTGCGATCCCTTCCACTTGCCGCCCGGGTGCCCTCGAACCCAAACCCGCCATCACGGCAAGATACAACAGAGCCTTTGCAGGCCCTGTGGTACCCGGCTCGGTGGTCTGGAGAGTGCGCTCACTTGGCGGAAAAGGACACTGGAGCGCAAGCCCACATCAGCGGCGAGTTGTGTGTGGAGAGCCCAACACCTCCGTCGAATGGTGTGGCGGAAAGCATGGCGACGCGGGTTTCGGTGATGGGAGTAGACCAGCAGTATGGATTTGGGGAAGAATATGTACTCGCAGCTGTTGGTATGAGTATGATGCATTCATAAACATTGGAAAGGGTACTGCGTGAATCTGCATTATGAGATGTGCCGTAAGGTGACACCGATAGGGACCTGCGGGGCTTGGGACACACCGTCACAGACGCACGAGGGTCCTTTTTTTCGTTCTTCGCTAAGTCATCAGCGACTTGCGGAGAGAGAACAGATAGAGAAGATACACGCTGTCGCGTTCTGCGTCTCGTCCGTCGTCAATGTCGCCATCGGAAGCAATTCGCTGGGAGCAGTGTGAGTCCTGATCGTCGCCCCATCACGCGTGCTGCTCACACGCCTCCACAGCGCTGCTTCCCCCGAGGAGCGCAAAGCGTCTTCTGCGCTCGCTGGTCGCCGTGGAAGCCGCGACAATGCTCTCGCTCATTGGGAGAGGAGGGCACAACCCTTTTGGACCGGTATGAAGCACCCTCCGTTCTACCTCTCGCGCCGTTCTTTCCAGCATTGTCTCGTATTCACGTACAGGCCGTGTTTCTGGCGGCAATTGCGTCGCTCTTCTTCCACCCTGGCCGCACTGTGGGCTCGCTCATCGAATCAATCATCTTTGGTCTCACGGGCGCCGTCATTGGAGCAATATGGACAAACTTTGGAAGTTTTCTCGTCGCGAAGCAAAACGAAGTACGTGGTTCGACTTGGAGTAGTGTTGAGATGGTACACTTGACGCAAATTTTTTTTTTTTTGAACTGAAGAACGTCAATGGTGATTTCCTGAGAGCATTCACTCTTTTATCGGTGAGCTTTCCGTCAGATTTTTTGGTGATTGGATATACAATTCATTCATCTCCCTAGGTTGTTCTGCTCTTGGTTGTTGTGATGAGCATTCTTCAAGCGCGGGTACGGAGCTTTCGTGACTAAGGACCCCCACTTCGCCACGTTTTATTAATGCTTGAAAAGTAGTTTCCTCGTCTCCGTCTCTTGTCCATCAACAGCCTCATTATAACGAGTGAGTGATTCCTCTAACCAATCTCCAGCACACCTCTCCAATTAGGTCGTTACGCATGTGTTTAAGTACTGAACCTCATACAGAAAGTGCACTACACAACGCCTACTTGGACAACTCCGTGGTGGATGGTAGTAGCATGTGCGTACTCTCACACTTCTTGACGTGCTCATGACCCTCCTTGCGGCAATGCTCATCCTTGATGCTCACGTTGCGCCATACTTCAACCCCAGATTGTGTCGGAGCGGCGTGCTCCCTGTTCTCATGTCTGCTTGTGTTTCCTGAAACCGCAAGGTTCGTAACCTTCCCGGATCACGGAGACGCCGTTGCTGAAAATAGAAGTTTTTTGCACTTCAGCGACGACATTCGCAGTGCACTTCGAGACGCTCTGACGCACATCTCAACGGCGGTGCACTCTCACTGCGATGTGTTTCTGTGGCCGCTTATCATCCACGACGAAAAGAACTCTGCGGGCCCTGACGCCTCGACTTCAATACAAGTTCCCGGTCAGGAGTTTGAAACCGAGCCCTTTTCCACACAAAAATCCACAAGCGCCCAAAACTCCCTTCGTGCAACGTTGGGAAAGCTGTCCAACGCACTCCGGGAGTCTTCGTACGAGTTCACCGTCTCGTGGTATTCGCCCAAAGAGGTTTCACAAATATCTCAATCTCTCAAAGAGCTGATGCGGCATTGCGGTGGGATGTACAGTGGTGTTCTAAGGCGAGAAGACCTGCACAAACATTTTGGGATGGGTGGAAGTGACGAAGCGCTGTACGAGGAGGTCGATTCGAGTGACCTCAACGAAAGCGATCCGAGGCTTGCACAGACAAACAAGAGCACGGAAGGGTTTATGGGGAGTGGAATCCTCGATGAGCCTAACGACACTTCCTCCCTTCCACTCGTGAACCGGGCCAGCACCCGCAAGCTGTCAAACAAGGATCGAGCCGTCGCCGACCATATACTCCAGGTTTACGGGGAGCTGATCGCGCCAAGCCTGCACGGACTTGTCCTTGCCTGTGGAGAAGAGCTGCAGAGGGTGCAAGGCCGCCTGACTGCACGCGACGAAGCGTTCTGGATCGTTGATCATTTCCGGTCGACGTTTTATCCACAAAAGCTACCTCCGGCTTCAGCTCCTCCCATCTGCAGCAGACTGGAATCGGCCATTCGTGAATTCGACGTGCGGCAGGGAGAAGCTGTGCAAGAACTGAAACGGCGAGGGTATTTGGCGATGCTTGGACCGAGCTCTCGCCTCCTTGTGATATACCATTTTGTGTTTTGCATGCGCGAATTTGCCTTGGAACTCAAAGATCTCGGCGGCAAGGTTGACGAATTGTGGGCGAAAAGGGTCGAGCGGTCCGGGTTGGATGTGCCCATGTTGCGAATATGGCTTCCAGGGACGACCTTACTTCGTTGGATGTTGGGAGATCCGAGCCGTGATGAAACCAAACCTGAAGAAGAAGACGACAACTTGAACGATGGTGCAAAGGAGCCCGAGGAGAAGAATATCGGGCATCTGGTCTCTCACGCAATAAACGGGTTTGTGGTGCGAGTACTTGAATTGTTCAGGCACCACGACGTGGTGTTTGGTGTCAAGGTCGCATTAGCTGTTCTGATCGGGTAAGTGGCGTCTTTTGTCATGTCGAAGCCCCAACTGATGACCAATTTGTTGTTTAATATAGGAGTATTTGGGCATTCATTAATCCAACCTGTAAGTCCATCTCTCAGCTTGGTGATAAACGCACTTACAGTAATGGCCTTGTTTGAGTACAGCCGAATTTTATGTCTACGTTCGAGGCTATTGGGCAGTTTTTACAATTGTTGTCTGCATGACACCTGTGAGTCAAAAAACCTTTATGTTGTGCCTCTCCATAACCATTTTGCTAGACCGTCGGCGCTTCTGTGACTATCGGACTCCATCGACTGATGGGAACTACTATTGGGGCCATTTGGGGTGGAGTGACGTATGTCGCCTCCTCGGGCTCTCCTTACGTGATTGTTGCCATGCAAATTCCGTTTGCAATCGGTTGCCTCTATCTACAGTGAGCAATTATGCAATAGTTTCTTTCCCTTCACCTTTTTGGGGATACTAGTGGTGCTTTACTTCTTCCTTCAGGCTGTTCTCGCCATATCCGGTAGCAGGAATGATTTCGAACATCACGTTTTTGGTGGTCATATTCCTTCCCTACACAGGGTCCCTCTCCGCCGATATCTCGATTCTCGAGGTACTTGCCCAGCTTTGATTGCCGCGAAAGATGAAATTCCACTGAACTAATTTGGATTGTTGTCACTTAGTTCACGCTTATGCGAGCCATCGCTGTGGTCACAGGTGTTGGTATTGCTTGGATTGTGGGGATATTCGTGGCGCCTCGCCTTGCTCGTACATGTGTTCGGCTCGAACTTTCACGGATCCTCTACCAACTGCAAATCATTTACGCCAAGCTGATTTCAAAGCTTCTTGATGACACCTCCAAATCAGAAAGGTTCACGATGCAAATCGAAACACAAGAACGACTGTTGCAAATACGAGCTCTGATTCCCCTTGCAGTTGCGGAACCAGACCTCGACCGCCCTTGGAACACCAAACGATATTCTGACATGTTGGATTGCTGTCAAAAACTCTTGGACTTGTTTGCTGCAATGGGGTGAGTCTGCAGCAGTAAGGAGCACCTCGAGAACTTTCATCCATGGCTATCTTCGCAAGGGATGTTGAGGTCACCATGGAGGGTTATCCCAAGGTCAGTGCAAAGGTTATGTCGGTCAGCGAAGCACTTTTAAGGAGCTGAATCTGCTCTCGGTCCTTCTTCGATGTTTTTAGGAGTTTCTACATATCTACGACGTGCCACGACGGGATATGGTGGCCAGGAACATACTTTTTTTCGGCATTCTGTCGTGTATGTTACATCTCCCTCTCCTCGTCGCCGTATACTCAATAGTCTGCCGTAGCTACTCTTTTATCTCGGCGACCGATTCCCCCGTTCCTCCCACGAGCGAGAGAAGCTCGCGACCGCCTTCTCCATTTGGTGCGATCAAATGCCTTTCTCGCCTTGCCTGCTGGCGAAAGCAAGGAAAGCGATTTGCAGCGAGTGTACTACCATGCGTTTGCATTGGTACATGCCAGAGTCGTCGACCATATTGAAGCGATAGAGCGCCACTTGGAGCAACTGTTCGGGCGAAATCATATAGGAGAGACCCTCCTGCCACCCGGCACCCCTTAGCAACCATCGCAATGTAAATGATGTTGCATATAATTATTTCAAGGAAAACTCTATTTGAGTACGGGTATCCATAAACTATGTTACATCACAAACATTTCCGAAAACTCCCAAGAAACCACATTGTTCAAATTTGCATTCTTTGCCTCAATGCATTCAGGTCATCGAGGTACGATTTCAGTTCAATGTCCTTGAATCGCTCCAGGCTGAGGGCTGGTCAAGACCTTTATGTGTCATTTTGGCAAACATTCATACACTCACGTGGGAATCCAGCTCTTGGCCTCTTCCGCCGTTTCCGGACACAAATTCAGGAGTTCCGCCACCTCGAATGAATGGAACGCGGTGTCGTCTTCGATGCTTTGGCCTGGTCGAAGGTTTGGGAAGATTCTGGGGGCCGGCGGACATCGTCATCACGTCCGCAGAGGCAGACCATGAGGTGAGGTCGCGCAGCTCACTGCCTGATCTCTGCAACCGACTCTCTTCCGACGAACTTGGCAAAACGCTTCACATATTGGAGCGATTTGTCGAACACGCTAGTTCCGTTCGTCCATTCCACGAAGAGAGAGGGACCATCTCGTTAGCCGAGTTTCTATAGCTGCATTTCCCCCTCGACACATGTACTCACTCGGTCGTTTTCTTCCCCGTCTGCGATACCTCCCCAGCCAAGGCGAGTCGGTCTGCCCCCTTCTCCAGCAGCAAAAGAGCCTCCGGGTAAGACATCGGCAAGCTGTCTTGGAAATCTAGAGGTGGTGGTGGAAACGTGATGGGGCCAAGGCAGAAGCGAAGTGAGCAATGGTTGGTGAAGAGTTCATCGAAGTCCGAAAAAGAGCGAGCGAGGCCCATTCGGACACCAGATGCGCCAGAAACCATCCCCAATATCACTAATCATGTCCTCCCGTGGGCCGGCCGTCGATCCCCGCCGTCGATTTCCGAACGAAACCACGACATCCTTCTGGATGTCCCACCTGCTCCCAGTTTGAGCGATTTGGCGTCCTCAAGCTCGTCCGTGTTCACTTGACTGGGCTTGTATCGCCGGATCGGGGCTTCCGCGGCGAGGTATGGGTTGTTCATGGTCTAATGCGATGTAATTGTGTTGCAGTTTGTGATGCAGGCAGGAACTACTTTCTAAGGCAAAAAATCTCCTAATCCACCAAAGCAGAATCCCGTACAGCTTTGAAATACTCCACCTAGATCATTCGCGGATGGACATATCAAGGAGTAATAGCAAATCAACAAACCGCCCAACCAACACGGCCGCTCATCCACTCACCGTCTCCTCGATCCCCTGCTTCATGGAGAACCGCGGCTCCCACCCAATCTCCTTCCTGGCACGCGTTATGTCCGGCTTGCGCTGGTGGGGGTCGTCCTGCGTGGCGTTGAGGTTGATGATGGACACACCATCCCGACCGACAATGTCGCGCACGATCTCGGCGAAGTTTTGGATCGTGTACTCCTCTGCGCGATGGTGCAATAAGGTCACATCGTGCGTCAGATTGTCAGTGCGAAGGGGGAGGGGAGACGGGACCGCTCAGGCCCACTTTAACACCCGCAACCTTGAAACATTCGACATACCAGGGTTGCCAAGATTGACTGGATCCGAGAAATCACCCTCCATGAGGGCAATAAGCCCGTCGACGAGATCGTGAACGTACTGGAAGCTGCGAGTCTGAGACCCGTCGCCGAACACGGTGATGCTCTGTCCGCGCAGAGCCTGGAGGATGAAGTTAGACACCACGCGTCCGTCGTTCTCGTTCATCCGGGGGCCGAACCTGGCGGGGGTGGAGGGAAGATGGTGGGAACACGCCAGATCAGCACCCCCTTGGAACCCCTCAGACTCCCTCGCCCCATTCAAACATACGTGTTGAAAATTCGCGCAACCCTGACTTGCACATTGCTCTGCTTCTGGTACGAGTACGACAACGTCTCTGCCACTCTCTTTCCCTCGTCGTAGCACGCGCGGGGGCCGATGGGGTTCACGTGACCCTGAACGAGGCAGTGAGTCGCGGGGGAGGGGAAAAGGGAAACGGGACGGACAACTCACCCAGTACGACTCGGCCTGCGGGTGTTCGAGCGGGTCGCCGTATACTTCGGACGTGGAGGTGAGGAGGAAACGGGCTTTGACGCGTTTGGCGAGACCGAGCATCTGTGGTGGCACACAGAGGAGGGAGCGGTAAAACGAGTGGTGCTCAGTCAGTGTTGAAACTCTGGCGTGAAGCGAAACCGAGGCCCTAAGGGAGTGCTGTGTCTTCATCCCTCCCACCCCCATGCGACCGCTTCGGCTCCGCCCCCACAACCGCCAAATAGGGGTCGCACCACCCACATTAATTGATCCCATAACGCTAGTTTTGACAGTCTTGACTGGGTTGTACTGGTAGTGTGGCGGTGAAGCGGGGCAGGCGAGGTCTGGCGCGGTGATGGGGAGAGTGTGGGTCTTTATGATACCGACACGCGACGGAGCTCAACACACGGTAAATCATGTCGACCTCCGCCATGTACGGGTCTGGCGCAGGACCGGCGGTACGGCGATTAGAGACATTCCCCAGCGCAAGCACTTGACACTCACCAACGACGTCGTGACGGGACAATTCAAAGTGGGGGTGTCCGAGCCAATGCTGGATGTTGCGTTTGGAGCCTGGGCGGTGCGGAATGGACGGTTGATGAGGGAAGGTGAAGAAGGAGGATCGAAGATGGTTAGGGAGTTGTAATGTGAGCGGTATGGAAACAGAGGTCAGGGGAGGTTGGGAAAGACACAGAGCTATCCCTGCGCGACTCAAAGTGTCTGGCAACAGAGGCAAGAGACGACGTGGCGCTCCGCTGCTTGACGTTAGACCAGCTCGAGTAACACCAACGGAGTGTCCCAAGGTCCCTTTGACCAAGAGCAACGTCCTGACTTCCACGCGTGTTTCGCGCCCATTCCACCCTCCCCACTCCCCAACCCCATCCCCATCCCCATCCCACAGCACTCCACCCATCCAGTCCACCCCGAGGCATATAATATTAGTGGCGTTTCGACCAAGAGAAACGTTCGGACGACTCCAGCTTCCTCTCTTGTTCCAGCGCCGGATTTCCCGAACCCCTTTCAGTCCCCCCGCACAACACCCCACCCAAGCAGTCCAGCCCGAGGCATGTATTAGTAACGGAGTGTCTCGAGGGCTTTTCGACAGAGAGAAAGGTCTCGACATCTTTGTCCACCACTCTTGTCACCGTGTCTGGACTCTGCTTCACCCAGTTCCCTATTGCACGTCACCCCAGACGACAGCGCGACTCACCGGTAAACAAATTATCAACGACAATGACCTCGTGTCCCATGAGCATCAACCTGTCGACCAAATGGCTCCCGACGAATCCGGCTCCTCCAGTGACGAGCACACGCTTCTTTTTCGAGTTGGGGAGTTTGCGCACCGCGGCGTAGATGGCGGACATGTTTGCTGGTCCTGGGGTGGACATGGACGTGGCGGAGGGGAGGTACAACTGGCGCAGGAGGGAGAGCGGGAACTCGGACCCGAAACGGGGGTCGCCTACTGTGGCGATGGAAGATGTTTTGAGCGGCTTTGAGGCCTGCGTGGTTGGTGGTGGTGGTGGAGCAGAGGTGAGAGGTTTCTTGGCTGGCGGAGGTGGTGGAAGAGCGGCGGGAGATGGCGACGGCGCGGCCGGTTTGTGATGGTTTTTTCCATCCTCGCCGACCGAAATGACATCGACTGGGGCGGGACTCGTCGTCGTGGGCAGGCCGTCCCCGTCAGGGTATTCGTCGTCCGCCACGACGTTTTTGATTGGGACAGACCCGCCCCATGAGGACGGTCTGCGGTTTTTTCCGGCGGAGGAGACGTGCGCAGAAACTGAGTCGGTAGTGTAGGATGAGAAGAGAATGTAGGCGATAGCGATGGCGGTGAATGCGAGAGCGAAGCGCATTATGTTGGATCGCATGGGGGGGCGTGAGGGGAGAGGGCGCGACCGAAAGCACGCCCGCGAGGGAGTGTGCGGAGTGGGGAGTTGGGAGCGGGGAGCGAGAGAAGGGGTCGCGGCGGAGACTTGTGCTCACTGGTACTTGACCAAAGCTGCGCCACTTCATAGGCCTGGGTGGACCCCTCTCCACAGTCTCACGGTATCTGCGCGGGGCTGCTCGGTGCCCTTCGTTTCATTTGAGCGCAATGGCCACTGCTCCACACTACGCTGACCTTGTCGATGCCGATTTGCCCGGGGGATACCCTCAAGCTGAAGAAGCATTCCAACGTGTTTCGGAAGTTCCGTTCCTCATAGAGTCTTTGACCGCAATCGTGGCCAAGGGGGGATCGAATGAAGAAACACGAATGAAGAAACAAGCTGTTTGAACCTATCGATATACATACATGCCGCCATGAACCGAATTGCATAGCAATTGTTAGACTCAGTAAAGGCAATTGCAACCGGGAGGTACCCGACTTTATTAAATGCAGGGGCACGAGGATCAGGAAAGAGTAGCCTTCTGAATGGTAGGTTTCGTCTCTGTGTGGTGTGAGCTTTATGTTGACTTGTTTCAGCGTTGGTCGGCAGGTACATTTGCCCCGAAGGGCAAGTTCTTGCGCGTACTGCCTCTGAGTCGGTGCTGCGACTGCGCTTCGCTCACGTCCCTGGAATGGAGGACATGGGACTCGACTTCATTGACACAAGGGGTTGCAAGAATCTGACGCACTAGGAGAACGTACTTAGGCTGCACGGGACGCCGCCAAAGGTGGGCCATGTCGTTCCAAGTACGCGGACTGCTAGAACTGGTTGAAGGCTCCCGTATCCCAATGACAAATATCAGGTGCCCTCATTAAAACCATCAGCAATATCAAGGGCAAAGTTGATTGCATCATTTTGGCCCAGAGAGGAGACACGATCAGAACTGCCGAGTTTATCAACATCCTCAAAGACATTTCAGCTGTGTGTAATGAGGCCAAAGTACCTCCGTCAACACCTCTTTTTGTTGGAGTCAATTACGTATTGGAGCAGAGCTGATAGCCATAACACAAGTCGAACTTGACTCCCAAATAACCGACAGATAATGAGATGCTCTGATCTAATCAAGCCTTTCCATCCACATGAGTCACTTGCATATGTTTACGGGAGTTGGTACTACCATCTTTGCACTTCAGTATCTGAGCATTCTTACCATTTCATCTAACCACATATTTGGTTCCAGTTCCTCCAGACAAAAGATCACCACAGCAAAAGAACCGCCTCCAAAACATTGAACTTGCCAAGGCCACCATAACATGATACATGACCAATGAGACATCCTACGAGCAGTCGAATAAAAGACATGTTCAAGGCTGGAGGAGGCCAAATCCTCCCCCTCTCATTCTACCTAGCGGATTGGACATTGCCGGAAAGGATGGTCTGTTGAGTGGTGTTACTTTTGGCTTTGCATGCTGTACATCTCAGTTCTGGTTTATCCAGGCTACATTGACGTTGCCGCGCTGCCGAAGGATCCAGATACGGGCGTTGTTAAAAAGATCCAGTCTACGGATTTTGCACTCCTCGTGATGGACAAGATTGTGAGATTCCTGCGACCTGATGTTCCCCTCCACCGCGTTTCCCGTACGACTACAACCTTCTGAGGCACTTTTGTAGACCGTTATGGTATTGAGTCTCTTATTGGTGTCCTTGTTCATCACGTCGCAGAGGAAGCAAAGCTGCAAATGGCGCGGCTGAGTCATGGCGAGGCAAAGCGCAAACTTGCTGATGAGTTCACCACGGTGAGGGACAATGATCCATATGTCATGTGTTGTCCGTGTACTCCTGAACACCATTCCTCTAGCTTTTTGCCGCTCTGGCACCGGCTGTTGGCTTCATACCTGGGCGCGTCACAGGGGTGATGTACATTGTCGACAGCTTTCAACTGTGGACTCCTATCTGACCAATGCACTATGCAATTAGGATTCTTCAATTCATTTTGGTCCTGAAAAATAGCTTCACTCGCAAACCACAAAGTCAAGACGTGGGAGGTCCTTAAGTTTACTTTGCATCATATTGGTGCAGATCGCTCATTAGGGGCACTGGTCGTGGTGGCACAGCTTGCAGTGCTGTTGTTGTCGGCTGGGCAATGCTTCTGGGTTCAGTGTGCTGCACAGGTGGCACTACAAACAACGGATCTTATGGATTTTCGCCATCAAACAATAGTTCTTGGAAAAGCCGCCATGTTAACGTTCCTGGATGAAATGAGCGAGGATGACGTGGAAGAGTTGATAGCAAGGAAGAAAGAAGAGGCGGAGCAGGAGATGAGGAAAGCTAGAGAAAGGGCGATACTCCATCAGGATGCTCAAGTAAAAAAAGTTACTTGAAGCATTGAAGCGTTAAGGCGCGGAGATTTATACATTTGTTCCTCCAGGGATCAAGAACCAGATTCTGCGTCGTCTCTTTTTTTCATACATAAGGCTAAATGGCTGCAATGGTCGAATAGCTATAATCAATCGTATTTACATACATGTCATGGGAAGAGGATCCTGCCTCAAGTCGCTGTGATGTTGTTCATTGATTTGTCCTCTTTTCAACAAAGGCTTGTCCTTCTTGTTACGTCACTTTGTCAATCCGCAACCTGTCTGACTTCTGAGGCCTCAGGCGAGAAATATCCCGGCTTCCCATCAACAGTCCCACATTCGAACAAAACTCTCCCAATGGAAACACGTCTCATCCTACCTATCATCATCCCCGACGACACTCGCCCCAGCGGTTTCCTGTATCCCCTCGTGGACATCAACCTCGTGCTGAAAGCGCAGGTTTCGTACTTGCTTGTGTTTCGCGGGGTGCGATTGGACGTGGGCAGACTTGAGCAAGCGATCGCGGTGGCGGCGGGGAGAGTGCGGGCCGCGTGTGGGCGCTTGGTGAAGTGGGAGGAGAGTGGGAGAAAGGAGTTCGGTGTGAGTCCCTAGTCACTGCAGTCTTCACCCGGCATCCACCGTCATCACGCACCACGGCCCACGCAGATTCGATTCACCGACTCTCCCGTACCCTTTATCATCTGCATTCCCTCCAGTCCACCCCCACTACCCAACCTGGATGTTGTGCAGGAAGATATTACTGCTTGGACTCCCCACGTCGACCACTCCACGCCTGGCGAGGACAGGGCAATGGTGGAGCTAAAGTTGACACGGGTTGGGGTAGGGGAGAGTGGGGATGGTGTCGCCGACGTGCTGGGAGTGGCGTTCCATCACGTAGTTGGTAGGTCGCCTGTCATTCCAACTGGACCGACACTGCCGCCGAAGTACCCTTCCCGCGTACACGTCACGACCAGGCGACGCACACCTCATGTCCCAATTCAACCATCTCGTCTCCCTCGTCTACACCTCTCTTCCCAACACCCCCATCAACTCGCTCCAACTGCCCCGCTTCACAACCGACCTCGCCACATTCCGCACACCCACGGCGTCTGAACTGGCACACGGACCACTCACGCACCCCACGGCCCCGTCCACGCGTGAGGCCGCCGAGCTCGCGGACCGCATGATGCACGAGGCGGGCGCGGCGGAATCCGAGGCGGTCGTCATCCGCGTTACGCCGGCCCAGCTTGACGCGCTGCAGGCCGTAGTAGCGAGTCGATGCAATGGAGTAAGAGTAAGCAAGCAGGACGCTCTGACGGCGTGGTTCGTGGAGTTGGTCAGGTCGACGGGGGCTGTCGTGAATCGGGTCGTCATGATGGTGAATGTGAGTTGGTCCCTCTCTCGCTCTGTAACGGCGACCAGATGTTTCTATTGAAATGCTCTCATTTACTGTTTTCAATTCCTCTCTGCATACCCCGACGCTTACCCAGTTCCGTAGCTTCCACCAGCTCTCCCGCACCCTTCCTCACCCCCTCACCTACTGCCTCGCAAACACATTCCAACCCATCTTCATCCCACTCACCGCACCTTATTCGCCCTTTTCTACCGCCCTGTCCCTCCGCACCAACCTCACCACGCTGCGCACTTCCGAAGCCGAAATGGAGAAGTGGCTGGCGTACTCGGCGTACCAGCTACGCAAGGCCGTTGATGAAGATGGAGGAGGGTACGCTGGGCCGGACGAGAGGGGCGGGGACGTGGTCGTGAATGGGAACTTGAAGTGAGTCTCCGGCGGCGGATGGCAAGTGATGGAGCGCCGAAGCGAGGTTTGATCACCTGCCACCGATCCGACCCGCACCCTCACAGTACGGACTGGCTTCACACGTTTGGGTATGAGCCACACGCGGTCTCGTTCCACATCACATGGTCGGGCGTACGCTTCCTGCGTATATTCCGCCCAAACCCAAATTCGTAAGTGCATTTTCTCTCCCTCCATCGTCTCATTCTTACGCTCTCGGTTTCTTTGATGCCGTAGGGAAGTTCCTGCAATAGAAACCGGTGGCGCCGAAATGGTGTTTCGTGTGCCAAAGGCGAAGGCAGACGGCGTGAGAAGTGTGGCGAGAAGGCACTTGGAGGGGTTGTGGGAGGAGTGGGGGAGAGACGAGGGTTTTGGTAGCGCCTAAACGTTTTTCGGAAGGGCGAAAGCAACACCAGGCCAAGATCTTTCATGCTTCTCTTTGCAGCATGCTCATCTGCGCTCCTTCTGATCGGGACCTGCAAGGTTGGCTGCCCGGTGGTGCGGGACCAATAATGTGGCTGGGTTCAAGTAGGCGGGGGAGAATAAATTGCTATGCTGTCGGGTTGATTTTGCACACTCCCCTTTCTTCCCTTTCTCTTTTTGTCCAGATAATCGTGTAAATAACAATTACATAAGAGGCGTTGCTGGATTGTGGTTGGCGTGAAGGGGCGAAGGTTCGGTGCAGACTCCTTTTTCGCTTTGCAAGGCACCAACCGCCGCACTCAGCGATATCCGCTGATATCCGTGATGACGAACACAGGGGGAGCATTCGTCCTCCGTGATTGGTTGCTGGATGATCCCGCGGAGACAATCGAGAGTCTCACGGAGAGATTGTCAAACCCGAAGTTGTTCGCTACCGACTACACTCCCGTCTTTGCGAAGCGGATGGCGATAACGACAGTCTACACCAGTAATAAGCTGGAACAAACGCTTCCGGACAACGCCCGAGAGCATCAAATGTACAAGCTCTTGGAGGGCATCTTCAACACCGATTTGGACGAAGACCTCACTTCACCAGCGAAAGCGACCTGGCCGGCTGAGGGAATTCGCGCCCAAACCCGTGAAACGACGGCCCAGATGGTCCAGCACCTTCGAGCCCTGAAGTACCTGATGCAGCATGTTCACCAATCGCTGACCCCGGATGTTATCATCAAGTGCCATCGGATACTGATGGCGGGCTCCGTTAATGACGATGGAACGTTGGTCAATAACGGGAAATTCCGGGATCACCCTAGTCATGCAGGAACGCATGTTTACGCAGAGGGGAATCCCGTAATCCTGGGGAAGCACCCTGAGTGCATATGCGCTCAGTACCGCAACGACGGCGGAGTTGACCATTTTTGAGCCAGCTGTGCGACTCTTCTACGACATAATTACTCTCCACCCTTTTGAAAATGGAAATGGACGATTGTGTCGTCTATTGTTCGCATTTGGATTGGTGCAAAAGGGAATTCCTTTTGCTGTACCATTCACCACCAGACACTCGTCCCTCGAGGTTTGGCAACACAACCATGGCGCCCCTTCCCCAGATATGGGAGATTGACCGCGCGGATCTTTCCTACGAGAGATCGCAAGACCGGAAACTTGGTGGCGGGGTTAACGGCGAAGTGTTTCGGGGAGTCTGGCTTGAGACCATTCCCGTCGCTGTGAAACTTGCCAAGGTCGGAATTGATGGTGTAGACGAGGTTCGTTCAGCGAAACAGCGCTCTCTTCTCTTAACTGCTTATGGAATCGTACAAACCGTGACATTGGTACAGTCGTTGGATCGTGAAGCGTTGGTGTGGTACAACGTCTCATAGCCAAACGTGATTCCGCTCTACGAAATATACTGTGAAGGCTCGATGCAGGCCCTGATGCCTCCGATTGCCGAAGAGGGAGATGCGAGGACGTTCCTCCGAAAAGGATTCAAGAATGAAGAGGAGTGAACCGCGAAAGTGCTCTCCCTGGTGAGGACACATTCGCACAGCGGAGCGCCCAAATCCTCCTTGAAACCAAGTTCCTACGGTTGTACAGCTTTCCAACGTCGCAAAAGGTCTTCAATCTCTCCATGCGCGTGGCATTGTTCACGTGGACCTCAAGCCTCCCAATACACTTGTGCAGAATTCTTTGGGATTGGGTGTCGTGGTCGATTTCGGTGCGTCGAAAGTGTTGGAGCGGAGGAAAGGAGCAGAGGGGAACGAGGAAGAAGTGACGGGTGAGAGAGTCGGAACTACCCGCTACATGTCCCCGGAAAGGCTTCGGGGAGAAGGCACGACACCAGCCGATGACATCTATGCTTTCGCAATGATGATATACGCTGTGAGTGGCGACTTTGAACAAAGTGACTCGCAAGCCGCTAACACGCACTCATTAGCTGTGGACTGACTGCGACCCATTTTATCATCTCTCGCTCTCGGAGTTCTACGACATTCTCGAATCTGTTGGCGATGAACCGCACCTCCGACCTTCATTCCCGCCTGACGTACCTGCTATGCCAGACGAGTTGTCGGATCTAATGAAGGATTGTTGGAAACCAGAACCACACGACCGGCCGAACATTGACGAAGTTGTCCAGCGTCTCGACAGAATAAGGTGTGTGCCCATCTCGGATACTGTCTTTGAACGATCCAAGTTCGTCGTAAGGGACGATACTGATGATGTCAAATATCTCCCGATTCCAAAGTTCATCACAGGTACATTTGACAACAGAGTCGTCCAGTGTAGAGGATTCAGTCATTGCCAGGATGGAAGGACTCAGCGCCACGGACCTCTTCGAAGCCGCTCAAGCATTCCATCACGGGAAAGACTCGCAAAAGCAGGATCTCAATCGAGCATTCCAGTTGTACGCCCGCGCTGCAGCACTCTCGCACCCAGCAAGCCAGCACGAATTTGCCTTTTTCCGGGATCGGCGGAACGCCAAAGGGCTTGTCCGAAGCTGCGCGTTGGTATTTGCGTGCTGCAAATTCCGGGTGGCACATTTTGGCATATAATTTGAACATGTGGTTTAAATCTGAACTTCAAGGTATTTAAACTGAACAGGGGGATTTATTCTGAAGTGAATGGATTAAATCCGAACAAAACAGATTAAACCTGAACAAAAGGTATTTAATCTGAGCAAAAGATGGAACGAAGGATTAGAATTGAACAATGCGAGGGGCGCAGTTTTGAATACGTTGGGAACATATGTGCCAACAAACGTCAAAGGTCGTGGCCCATCGTACAAAAGAATTGTGACGTCACGGAAAATTTGAGCGACGAGCCACTCCCGTTCAATGGCACTGGAGGTGATAAGTGATAAGAATGTGCTGCGAGGTTGACGGATCTCGCTAGTCAGCTGAAGGTGACAAAAGCAACTGATCGTCGCCCCCGCATTACTTGTGGACTTGAGGACTCTCCGCAAAAACTCCACAGTGTTAAGTTGTGCTAAGGAGGCATAAAGCGTAGAGGTAGACTATGCTCAGTTTACATATGATAAAATCATCTGTTCAGTCTTAATCCGCCATGTTCAGGTTTAATCCACCATGTTCAGGTTTAATCCGCCATGGTTCAGGTATAATCCGTCCAGTACAGGTTTAATCCGTCAAGTTCAGATATAATACATCCTGATTCAGTTTAAATACGGTCTTGTTCAGATTTAATACATCGTTGTTCAGGTTTAATCCATGTTTAGGTGGTGGTTCAGTTTTGATCCAAACGAGGTTCGGAAATAATCCTCACCGATGATATGTCGACTCCCGATACAAGCACCAAAGTTTCACGCAGTTATTGTACCCCCAGGAGCATACCCCGCCCTCTCCAACAACAACTTCGAGCACTGCGCATGCCGCCCCGCTAACTCCTCCACGTCTACAGTTGTCAGCTTCCCCTTGTTCACCACAACGCGACCTCCAACCACGCTGTACTCAACACCACCCGACCCCACACAGTACAGAACCGCCTGCACGGGGTCATGCAGTGCGCCCGCGAACTCGATCTTTCCCGTCACTTTCACACCGATGATATCGGCGCTGTACCCAACCGCGATCTGCCCCAAATCGTCCTCGCGCCCAAGCACCTTTGCGCCGCCCCTGGTAGCGACTCTGATGGTCTCGCGCGCCGTGATCCCGTTCTTCTCCCCAATGTACCGCTGGGCCAGCATCGCCATCCTTGCCTCCATAAGCATGTGGTTGCCGTCGTTGGAGGCAGACCCGTCCACGCCAAGCCCGACCGTGACGCCCAGGTCGAGCATTTTACGCACGGGAGCCACGCCGCTGCCGAGACGGAGGTTGGACGAGGGGCAGTGCGAGACGCCGCAGCCCCATTGCGCGAATGAGTGCAGCTCGGAGTCGGACAGTTTGACACAGTGGGCGAACCTTACGGGGTGTGGGGTGTGGGGTGGTGGTGGAGGGGACACAGTGATAAATTCAGACGCGCCTGTCCCTCCGCACATCCCACCCACCCCAAAACTCACCACACATCCCTCCCCGTCCACTCGACCCACTCGGCATACTCCCCTGGCCTCCTTGCAAACGTTGCCTCGGAGTAATCGATGTCGTTCTGGTTCTCGGCGAGGTGCGTGTGCAGGTGCACTTTGGGGTACGTTCGGGCGAGACGTGCGCTGGATCGCATCAGGTCGGGCGTTACAGAGAAGGGCGAGCAGGGGCCGAGGACGATTCGGAGCACTGGGGGTGTGGGGTGTGGTGTTGGTGTTTATTTGCAATGTGAATGCCAAAAGGTGGTGTGAATTCACACACGACGACTCACTCGCATGTTTCTTCGCATCATGGTACTTCTCCACAACCCTTTTCATATCGCTCAAGATCTCCTCTTCCGTCTCCACGCACGAATCGGGCGGAAGGCCACCCTTGCTCTCGCCCACGCTCATGGCGCCCCTGACGGCGTGGAACCGGATCCCCGTCGACAGCGCGGCATCGATCACGTCGTCGAGAGTGAGCCCGTTGGGATATACGTAGTGGTGGTCGGCACTGTGCAGGGGTGGTGGCAGGGCGAATGCGGTGGAAGTCAGTTCGGCAGATGCATGTGTTCCTTCATGGAGCGAAGTGAGTTGGATTGCTTGGAACAACGCACGATGTCGTGCACCCCGTCAACAAAAGCTCCGCACAAGCCGTCTGCACCGCCGTGCGCACGTCCGATGGCAGCATCTCTTTCCAAATGCCGTATAGGAGTTTCAGCCTTTTCTAGGTCGAACGAGGTGTGCGTGTGCGTGTGTGGGTGTGCGTCAGAAAAGAAACCGTCAGCGTAGGTCGCTCCTCGCCACGCAAACCTAACACACCAGCCGAACAACTCGCTCTCCGTGCCCAGTACGCGGGTGAGGGTTTGGTACATGTGGTGGTGGGTGTTGATGAAGCCCTGCGGCGGTGCAAAGTGTCATTCAGGTGCCGGTGAGGCCGAGAACTCGGTGTCGACGGAGACGGACTCCTTGATCACGTCGCGAGACAATCAATAGATTCAAATGCCGCGTCGCTCCGCGAGAGTATTCTGCTTTGCAGTAAAATATGCCTTCGGCGCTCTTATAGCACCTTCACGCGTGGAATATGCGCTCTGCTCTCTCACAGCCCCGTCACAGTGGAATATGCGCTCTGCGCTCTGCTAGCCGCTTCCCGGCAGGAATATGCGCTCCGTGCTGTGTGATTCGCACTTCGCGCAGGAAATTCGCCTCCGGCGGGAGCCTCGCTTCGCTGGACAGCCTCGGTCAGTGCTATCGCGCCGAGGCCTCGAAGTCCTCGCTCCGTTCGCTTCTCACTCCGCTCGGACAGACCCACCGGCATGACGACGCATCCTTCCAAATCAAGCACCTCATCCGCCTCTGCCTCTGCGAACGGCATCGTTTCGATCTCCCCGGCTCCACCAACCCCAACGATCACACCGTCCTCGCAAGCGATCCAGGACCCTGGCCCGAGTTCGAGCGCCGAATCGGCCATTGTGACAATATGGAGCGCGTTTTTGAGCAGGAGTTTGGGCATCGTTGTGCGAGCGTGGGTTGGCGATCGAAGTCGGGGAAACTTGCAGGGTTTAGAAGGTCGGGAGCAACGTGAACCTGGAGGGATTATCGATAGCGACGGTGCAACATGCGAATTTTTTAATGATAAGGAAGAGAGTGAAGATATGCAATACTATTGTTATAAATTAAGGCGAGTAATGTCATTGCAGAACCCGAGCTGCACCGACCGGCCCATGCACGCAGCCAAAAATTACAGGAAATTGGAGTAACGAGGCGCGGCGGTGGAAGAGATGGACCGTACGGAGAAGCGAAAGAGAGTTGGTCCCTGGGCACGCGTGACCGCAGCAGCTCTTCACGTTCCCATTTTGGAATTCCCTCTTTACTACACTTCTCCACTCTCACTCTCCACACTCCCACACGCCCCGTGTCCCGCTGCATGCCACGCTGCTGCACTCGTCCGTCCTGACATCGCACCTCTCCTCGCACCCTTCACGCATCGCACAATGGCAGCGGCTTCAAACTCGGTCGCGTTCGCCTGGCTGGCATACTACTTTGCTGTCAACCTCGCAATTACGATTTAGTGCGTGGTTGCTCCTGCAGTCGCTCCAAGCCGCCGCATCACACTCGCTTCACCTTTTCGCCCCATCCACTCCCCTTCCCTCACCCCACTCCCCCACTCCCCCACGCGCGCGCAAACAGCAACAAATCAGTCATGCATTTCCTCCACTTTTCATACCCCTGGTGCGTCGTCTTGCGAGGGGTGTGGTGGTGCTGGGGGAGGGGTGTCTGTGTGTGGGCGACGGAGACCAGAGGCCAGAGTCCGGAGACGCGAACGCAGCGAGCCCGAAGCCTAAGTACTCAACGCTTACCGAGGAGTCCGTCGGAGGACCTAACCTACGGGCGGACTTTATTGTCAGCATGATGCTGACCTTTGATGTTGACGTCCTCGTTCGTCCTTCCTCCTTCCCTTCTCCCTCCAACATCCCACAAACCACCACACACCACACAGGATCCTCACCGGCATCCACTCCCTCGGCTCGCTCGCCGGCTGCGTGATCCTCGCCCGCACGGGCGCATTCACGCCCAAACGGCTCTCGACGCGGGACAACCTCGTCATGTTTGCCTTTTCGCTGCTGTACACGGTCAATATCGCAGTGTCGAATTTGAGTCTGCATGCGGTCACGGTGCCCATTCATCAAGGTTGGTGCTGGCGTCAGTCCACTTTGGTGCCACCGAAAGACCCATTGACCCAAGTTGATTGACATGACACTTGACTCACCCCACCGCACCACCCAGTCGTGCGATCCTCCACGCCCTTCTTCATGATCCTTATCAACATCATCTGGCTCGCAAAGTACCCCTCCCGGCCGCGCTTCCTCTCCATCGTCCCGACGCTTCTTGGCGTCGCGCTTGCTACTTATGGCGACTAGTGAGGCTTGCTCGCTTGCTCACGTCCCTTCCCACCCTCCACTCACCGTTGCATTCCCTTCCGTACCCACCACCACCGCACCCCACCACTCCAGCTACGCCACCCCGTGGGGCCTCTTCCTAACCCTCCTCGGCGTTGTCCTCTCGGCGCTCAAAGGCGTCGCGACGAACCAAGTCCTCGTCGGGCCGCTCAAGCTGCACCCTCTAGACCTGCTGCTCAAAATGTCCCCGCTCGCGCTGGCCCAGTGTCTCGTGTGCGCCGTCGCAGCGGGGGAGTGGCAGGAGTACAGGGATAATTTCTTGTGGACCAGGTTTGCGGTGGTGGCGATTGTGGGGAATGGAGCGGTCGCGTTTGGTGAGTGTGGTTGTGGGGGTGGAGGGGATTGTTGGCCTCGTTGCGCTCGTTGGGGGTCGGGCTTGCCGGATGATGGGTGGCGTGAGAGCGTGTGTCCGCAATTACAAGCGTGGGCAGAGCTCAGCATGGACAGAGCGCTGGTGCCAGGTTCAACGGAGAAATGCGCGCGGCTATTGCCCACTCGGACGCCAACAAGAACGCTTTGCTCCACCCTGTCCGTCTCATCACACCCTGCCATCTGCTTTCTAACATGACCTTCCGACGTCTCCCCTCCCCCTTCCCCCGCTCTCCTCACCCACCCCCCAGCAATGAACTACGTCTCCTTCACCGCCAACAAAATGACCAGCGCCGTCACCATGGGCGTCGCCGCAAACGTCAAGCAGGCCCTGTCCATTGTCCTCTCGGTGTGGCTGTTCGACCTTGCAGTCAACGCGACGAACGTGCTGGGGATCTTAATTACGTTGGGGGGAGGTGAGTTGAGGTTGGGGTACGGGGAAGATGGATTTCCGGTGACAATGCTGACCGTCAATCACCACCTTCCAACCGGGCCGCCAAACCGCCCCGTACCGCACCAGGCGCGTGGTACACCCGCGTCGAGTTCCAAGAACGCTCCGCCGTGCAAAAACTCACCGACACGCCCTCCTCCCCCAAACGCGCCCTGTCCTCACCCGGAGTTGCCAAATCCCCCGTGGTCGTCCCGCGCGAACGAAGCCCCGGGCGCAATCACTCGGACCACAAAGACGTTGTCGTCGAATTCGGCACGGGGGGCGGTGGGCCGGGCAACGGCCACGCCTACTGATGGGGGGATATTGAAGAGTGACTTTTTACGTACGAATGGTGCAGGTATACAAGACATAGTGCTATTGTACAGTTATGCGCCCGCCTCCGCCCCCTCGGCGGGCGGGCTGAATACGTGGGGACCCGCCCAGCGGGTCCCGTCACCCCTCTTGCTCCTTTCGCTGCCGCCGCTCCGCGTGCGCAACTTCGCGCTCGGCTTCTTCGAGCGTTGCGTGGTAGAATACGAACAGCTCGTTGAGGGAGTTTACCTGTGGGAGGGGACAGGGGAGGTGACGTTTGTGAAAAAACGGTCTCAAGAGGGGTTTGTGCATTTGTGGTGGTCCTCACCAGGTCGGCGTAGCCTTGTACAATGAGCGACGTGCGGTCGCGGAGAATGTCCAGTTGCTCCACGGCGGAGAGGTGGGATACTTCCAGGGGGGAGATGTCGGGGGGTGGTTTGGCTGAGACAAGTGCCAGTTCAGTCACAGAATCAGGAGAAAGGATCAGCAGGGCAAGAAGGGCGACAGCAACGCCACAGAAAGCGGACTCACAGGAAACATCTTGCTCCAAAATGTCCTTCTCGACCTCCACGCCCTCGATCCAATGCGCCGCGCGCTCCAGGTCCTCTGCAGCGGCCAGAACGAGCTCGGCCTTGACGGACGTCGGGAGTGAGTCCGCGACGCTCGAGGCCGATGACGACGCGGCGGTCGGGTTGGTCAGTGGGTCGGGGTCCAGGATTGGCCGGAGCGATGTGTCTGAGAACGTGCCCGCCGCGCGCATGGGGTGAATGTGGGATCAGAGAGAGCGCATGGAGTGACCGCAAGGTGCAACGGGACTTACACAGGCGAACAAGTTCCCCAACGACCTTTCGACGCTGCAGCTCGTGGTTGAGAAACCGTCGCACGATGAGTATTTTCTCCAGCACGGACACGGATCGTGACCCATGCGCGTCGTCTACGTCGTCGGGACCGTCCGCCTGGTCGCTGCGCGGGTCAGAGTCGCCCAGCAGCGGGTCCGGTGGCACCACAAGCGCCGAATGAGGCGCGTACGAGGATCCCACGACGGATTCGAGGAATGCCAGACGGGAAAACAGCTGCGTGATGTCTGCGGCATCGGATTGCCATTGGGGAGAGGGGTCCGACATGGGAAATGTCAAATATAACGATGACTTCACTTTACTTCATGATAATGTAGTAACAATTTGACCTCCACAACACTCGCCAATTCAACCGTCGTTTTTCCCAACACTATACTCACCACAAGCCCATTATGTCCGCACGTGGACGCCGCTCTGGCCCTTCTGCCTCCTCTCGCCCCAACTCAGGAGCTCCCACCGTGCGGCCTCCTCCTGGTCTTACCAAACCAGCCAACCAAACCACCTCCGGCAATCTCCCCAGCCCGCAGCAGGCTGATGCCGCAGAATCAAGACCCGCTGAACCAGCAAGGCTCGGCGACGACGCGCCCGCGCCCGCCGAGTCGCCCAATGGACTAAACAAAGAGGAAGAGCTGGACGACGAAGGATTGACTGACAGCAACTGCTTCATTTGCACGGAGCCCATCACGTACTACGCATTGGGCGCGTGCAATCACAGGATTTGTCACATTTGCTCGCTCAGGCTGCGGGCGTTGTACAAAATTCGCGAGTGTCCATACTGCAAAGTGAGTTTCACCACAAATCACCAAAAGATTCCTCAATTTTTCTCGCGAGAAATGTCGGCGACTGTTTTCTGCGAGGGCGGCATTATTGCCGAGTCGCAAATGGGGAAACATGTCCCGTCGCGAGTTGCCTCAAGAACGTTTGACACTTACGACTGCTTTCTGCCCTCTGTTTAACCAACGTTTTCCCCCATTTCGATGATTCTCAGCGCGAACTCCAGTCCGTTGTCTATTGCAAGGACTCCACTCGATCCTTCTCCTCCTTCCCACCTCGGCAATTGCCATTCTCCGATCCCAAGCTGGGCATCCGCTTTGACAGCCAAGACGTCTACGATGACACCATGGTGCTCCTCAGATTCAACTGCCCCGACCCAGGCTGTGAGGTGGCGTGTCCTGCTGGGTGGAAAGAAATCAAGCGGCATGTTCGCGAGGTGCACGGAAAGCAGATGTGGTGAGTGGACATTTCCCAGTACTAGTGCCATATTTGAGTTACAAACCGTCGGGCACTAGCGACACCTGCACACGTCACAAAAAAGTCTTCACCCACGAGCATGCACTGTACACCCCCGGCGAGCTTCGGCGACATACAAACGAAGGAGATCCACCCGAGCCAGGCGCGGGAGGCCAGAGCTTTACGGGACATCCGGAGTGTGGCTTTTGTCACATCAGGTTTTACGGCAGCGACGAGCTCTACGAGCACTGCCGACAAAAGCACGAGGAGTGCTTTCTGTGTCGACGGCGAGGTCTGCTGCACCGGTATTACCGGGATTATACGGCGCTGGTAAGCGGTCAGTTGGACACGTTATTGCTCCGATTGTGCTAAATTGCTTCTGTACCTGTTTTGGGGCCGAAAGGACCAACACTTCAAAGACGAACACTACGCATGCCGCCAGCCCGAGTGCCTTGAGGCTAAGTTTGTCGTTTTTGAAACCGACATTGACTTGCGTGCGCACGAAGTGAGTTGCTCGGGTTTTTGATTATTGTCTTATACAACGCTCACCTCTCGTACAGGCGGAAGTCCACAACCTGAATCGTGGAAAGGTCAAACTGGACTTGAACATCACCTACACTTCCAGCCGCGAAGGACCTCGAGCCTACTCCGAAGGTCGACCAGATGCTCGATCCGCTCGTGGCGGACGTGGAGGTTCTGCGTCATCGCACGCTGTAGCTCAACCTGCTTCAGCTCGGCCTGGCGATCGAGAACGTGCCCCAGCGGAAGCGAGGGCAAATCTCCGAGTACCAGAAGGTTTCGGAACACAACTGACAGAACCAGACGCCCCACTTCCGGGACGCGGAGGCCGAGGAGGCCGAGGAGGCCGAGTTAGAGGTGGGGGAAACCGAGGGCGTGGAGCAGGAGCCGATGACGCTCGCGGTGGTGACGAGGCTGGGCCAGGAGGCGCTGAACCCCGTACAAATACTACCAATGGCTCGTCAACACAGTCCGCGGCACCCGACTTCCCCACACTGCAAGCTGGAGCGGCTGCAGCCACCAACCCCTCTTCTGCTCCACCCTCCACCCCCGAAGGACTCCCAGCGCGACTCATGGCCATCTTTGACGACGATCCCACCCGCTATACCCAATTCCGCTCTTTGGCACAGTCATTTAAGGCTTCGCAGATCACCCCAGATGACTTTTTGGGTCGTGTGGCTGACCTTGCTTTGGAAGCCTGTCCCCCCGACGACCATAGGCGCCGGAAGGCTCGAATCACTGAAGTGGGCAAGGTCTGGGCGAAAATGGCAGAAACAGCTCCAAGCGACGAAGCGCCTGGAAAGCGGATTGTGCCGGGAATGCCCACTCCGCTATCGCGGCAGGAGGAAATGCTGCGTGCTTGGAAGGATTGGAAGGTGAAGCGGGATAGGGAGGAAGAGGATCGAAGACGTGCTGAAGCGCAAACGGCCTTCGCTAACTGGACTGGTGGCTCCAATTCATCACCATCTTTGGGAGGTGCAGGAAGCCATCGCGTACTCGTTATTAAATCTACTTCCGCACGACACAAACTCCCCGCTGCCGGTCGCGCCGGCTCGTCTTCAAGTGCGGCAGTATTGGAACGTATTTCCCAAGAAGCTTCACAGCGCAAACGGGTTCAGGATGCAGAACGGACCAGAGAGGCCCAGGCGGTATGGGAGGAAGGTGTACGCGAAGAAAACACCAAGGTCAAGGTTGTTAGCCGTCTTGAGGCTGAGGCAATGAGAGCAGCCATTGTGGGTGATGGGCCATCAAGTGGGAATGCCTCGTCGAATTGGGGACCAAGTGTGGGAAAGACCACCTCAGAGTTTCCAGGGCTGCCAAAGACTGCTGGAGTTAACTTACGAGCAGGACGTTTTGCCGGTAGCACGAGTCCCAGTCTTGGAACAAAGAAAGGTGGGACTGCTGCGGACTGGGTTGCCTCCGGCAGTGGTGCGGAGGCCAGCGAAGATTCGGACAGTATTTCGGGAAAAGATGGAGATAAGAAGAAGGGCAAAAAGAAGCAGCTTTTGATGTATGTTGGTGGTCAGCGATGATACACGATACGCAATATTAGAAGATTACATTCAATTGTGACTAGATATGACATTATTTTTTGACGGACTCGTTCTTGCCCATTTGAACAGAGAACGACAAGGCCACACGCGCTGCGAGCGCCCTCCGTTGATCCTCTGGCAGTTGCTGAGCCACGTCTGTGACAAATTCTGCTTCGCTCACATGAAACAACTCCAAAGTAAACTTTTTAACTCACCTCGCAAACCCCGCAGCTTCTCAAACGCTCTATCGAAACCTTCAAACACATCTTCGGGGTCTTCCCCTGCGAATCCGTCCACATCGCTCGGGAAAAACGCATCGTCGAATTGGTCCTGTCCGTTGAAAGCGTCGAGTGGACCAAGAGCGTCGAACGCGGCGTTCCACGCGGGATTGGGTGTCGGTGCTGTGGCGGATTTTGGTGCAGTAGGGCCGAAAATGTCCTGGTGCATTGCTCGCACAGAGGAGCGAGATGGAGTGTGGGCCGCTGGGGTGGTTCCGTTTGAACAACTATGTTGTGATTCGAAATGGTGTGGACTCACCAAGGGCAGGATCCAGCTCGACCATAGCACGCATTACTTGCTCAAAGTCACCAAAACCTTCTTCTGCATCGCCAGCCATAGCGTTTGATAAGACTTTGGGAGGCTTCTTGGTGCCTGCCGGAACAGCTCCATCCCAAACGTGCGACACCAGTGCCTCCACTATGCGCGGCACTCCTTCCTTGTCATGACCAATATCTTCTTCGTCATCATCGTCGTCCTCGTCGTCTTCCGCGCTCACGCCTCCAAGGACACCAGAGCTCGGATCGACGTGTACGTACTCGAACCCTCTGTCGGCGCACCAGTCCTGGTACGAATCGAGTAGAGCATCACGACGCCGCGCATCCGAGGTACTGCTCGGCCCTTGTCGAACGATAGGCTCTGGAATGGGACCAGAGTGAAGGGCACCGGAGGGGTCATAACCAACACACAGAGAGATCGCAGGGTTGAACTGTCCGAGCAGCTCTGTGTGCGGAGAAAGGTGGTGGAGTGTCGAGGGCTTATGAATTCAAGTCAGTAAATAAACGCCACGTCGGTCAAAAGAAAAGTGAAAACCCACATTTGATGGATCAAACACGAGAACAATGGCGTCCACAGCAGGCCCAATAAGCTCCCAGTCGGCTGGTGTGAGAATAAATCCCTTCTGTACAGGTGATTTCGGTACCTCGTCGTCCTCTTTGGCGGGATCATCACTTGGTTGAACGGCCTCGCCATCCCCATCCGCAACAACCGGGGAGGAGTCCTCGCCGTCTTTTGCATTGATTGTCGTTGGTTGACTTCCAGACCCCGAGCGCTCAAGCATCGACTGAGGTTGAGCTGGAGCCTCGACTGCAGCGATCCAAAAGTCCAAATCGGCTTGGTAATACTTGTTCTCCACCGACCAAGGTACTATTGCACCTTGACCCAACGATACCGGAGACCCTCCAGCAGCAAGAGCTTCATCAAGTGATTGAAGAGCTTCTGAGTGGCTGGATGTATGCAGAATGTCTACAATGAAAAACGGTCAGGTGTAAACGAACAAAGGATTTGTAATAAACGCACCCCGAACCAGGTGGAGAGGCAGATGCAGCGCAGATGGCGCTGCAGAAGAGAGAACGAGAATCTTGTTCCTGGGCAGGTCCACCTCCTCGGGAATTGCAAGCTCCGTCGCCGATTGAAAGGCATCGAACTCGTCAGTTTCTGGTGCGAGGTCTGCAGCGACACTCATCTTCGACAGCTTGGCGGCGAGCGCAGTGGAGCTTTCGTCGCCGAAGCCTGTCGCCATGGTGATGGAAGCGCTAGACGAGTGGAGAAGGTGTGATCTGTGGTCACATTCTGGCTGATTTCAATTGATATGTTTATTACTCTTATTTCTTCGCCACCCTTTCTTCGTCATTGCACGTTTGTTGAGAACAACCAAACGGTCGCTATTTATTTACGTCTAAGCGGTGTCTTGAATGATAATTGATAAAATAAGCAGTGATGAGATGGTAAAACGAAAGGCTTTGGTCGAAAAGTTGACTTCTTGGATTGCAGGGAGGGCAAGACAACCGCGACCACGATGCACGTCGCACCTCGTCCTGGTTGCATCATGAGATGCTCCGCCGTCTCAAAGAGACCCGGAAAAGCACCCGTTGCACCGGTTCCAGCGCAGTGCAAACCTATCACACCACACACCCCTACCCCTGCCTTCTCCCGTTTACTCTCAACTAATACGCTAGGCATGAAGTTAACGGGGCGTGTTTCTGGAGGAAAATCTGGAAAAGGCGGAGAGTGTGATCTCGGAGGTGGAGCTGTTCTGGAAAACGTTCGTCAAACCCCACTCGGACGACGCACAGACTCCGCAACAGCATTTTCTGGTGCGCGGGGAATCCTTGCGACCTCTACATCTGGAATCTCTGCCCTGCGATATGGTGTCTCCTCCCCCTTCTCCACTGTCACATCCACCACGCGAACACCTGGCACATCCCGCAACTTCACATCCACCACCCGCTCTATGGCGACACTTAACCAGGTCATCCGTGGCATCCGGAAGAAGCGCGTCAAAATATCCAAGTCTCCGGCGTTGAACGGAGCTCCCCATCGGAAGGGCGTGTGCGTCAAAGTATTCACCATGACGCCGAAGAAGCCCAACTCGGCCATGCGAAAGGTCGCGCGAGTGCGGTTAACGACAGGAAAGACCATCAATGCCTACATCCCAGGAGAGGGCCACACCCTTCAGGAACATTCGGTGGTGTTGGTCAAGGGAGGAAGAATCCGGGACTTGATTGGTGTCAAATACAAGTGTGTACGTGGCGCGTACGACTTGGGTGGTGTTGCCGGGAGGATGAAAGCGCGGAGCAAGTACGGTGCGAAGAAACCCAAGAAGAAGTAGGCGATGTAGTACATGGTACAAATGATTATCGGAGAATGTGGCCGTCAAATTGAGCTGTAATTGCTCGGAAAATGTGCCCAAATGACTGAGGGGTGGTCCCAAAGTGAACCGTACTTTGGTCCCACCGTTGACTTCCAGCATTATAAACATGGCGAGCGGAAAAGACTCTGACAAGAAGGCGCCAGCGCAAACTGCGAAGAAGGACGTGAAAGACTCGAAGGAGGAGGCGGCAAAGAAGGGTGAAGAAGCCAAGGGGAAGCAGACCGCTGCCTTGGACGAGCTCGACGATGCATTCGAAGACTTCCCTGCCGACGGTGAGCGCAGCCTGACGAATGTGACGCTGGTATCTGCCTGAAATCGTTCTCCTTGCGACTGTTCCCGCGTGGATTCGACGCTGCAAGAGTGGGACGACTCCGCCGACTCCCCGGACGCTTCCAAAACCGGCCACCTGTGGGAAGATACGTGGGAGGATGAAGACCAGGTTGAGGACTTTGCAGCGCAACTGAAGTGGGTTCACGTGTGGAAACCCCCTTTCGTTTTCGTTGGTGACTGAACACATTTGAATTCAACGCTACCCCCCCAACTCTCCAATCGCCAGAGCGGAACATGAAAAGCTGTCCGGCCCACAGCCCATGAAAACATAGTGGAAAACGTCGGAGGCGGTGGCGTGCATTGGATCCCCTGGCTGTCGGTTGCGCAACCCTCTGGAATTTGCTGCCCTCCGGCGGCGCTGGTTGCTTCAGCTAATTAGTCCTCTTTTTGGATTGGACAATGAAAGATCTGTTGTACAAGCGACGCATTTACAGACACCGAACCCCGCCCGCTTTCTCGTGCTGACACTGTGAAGGTGACGATTCCAATTCACACACTCACTTGGTTGTCTTGCCAACTATGGACACAATGAAAGATTGAGATCGAAAACGGAAGGTCAGGAAGGACCGTATTTGTCGTACCATGTTCCCCGCTTTCCATGTCGTACTCGGCCCCTCGTTCCGTCCGCACTCCCAAGAGCTCAGAGTGGAAATCCGAGTCTGAGTTACTTTTGTCTGTTTGGACCGTCTCGCCAGAGTCAAGTGTGTACCTTTCGAATGGGTGATAGCCTCTTCATACCCACGTCTGTGTGCGTTGAAGTTTGAAACTCACTGATGAAGGTTCGGGTTGGTCGGTGCTTCCTTCTGTCCCGGTATTGCGACTGTGAAGGCGTCGTTTAGAAGATCGTGACGTCGGTCGCCCGCAACCCCAACGTGTTCAAGTACATACCCTCTCCACTAACCATCACCCACCCGTCCTCCTTCTTGAACTTCACAGCGACATCTTCCAGATGGGCTTCGTGAGCGGAAAACGCATCTACATTTGTTTATTTAAAGCTGATTGAGTATGTTAACAAAGGAGATTGAGAGTGGTGAAAGCGCACCTTCACCCGTCTCAAGATGATACTCCTTCAAGGGGGGACCGCCAGAGCCTGATTTCAATCTCGCAGAGACGTAGCCTTTTTTTGGGTTCGATGAATATGTCAGTCGAAAGGCGAGGCGATAGTTGATGGGAGACATGAGACAGACGTGGATGAAAGTTGGGTATGGGCCTCGGAACTGCAGGTCCAGGTGCGCCTCGACGGGCGGACGACACGGAGCGAATGGCGGTCGTGCGGAGTTCGGAAAAGACTCGGATGCCGAGCGCTGGCCAGGACATTGACGGTTGGAAGGGGAAATGGTACAACAGTAGGCCCTGAAAGCGCGATGACTCAGAGCTAGATTCGCCGATTGAATTTTATCCAACAACTTCTGTGTGTACCTTCATTAAGGCTTTGTTGTTGAACTGCTAGGCGTGGGGAAAAGAAGGGAATGGGGAACTTTACGCGTGAAGAAATACATGAGGAGGGACAGCACCAGGCAAGTCAAACCAGAAGCGATCTATCATTTTTTTTTGAATATCATTGTTGCACAAGTTTATGCAGGGTCGTCAGCGAGACGAAATGACGCAAGAAATGAAGTTAACGCGCTTTATATTTCAAACCAAGTTACCGTGGACACGGGTTTTGAACCCGCCAACTTCCGATTCACCAATCCATTCTCGAATGACTTCCTACCTCACGAAACACCGGCCCGGTCGCACGATCTTTGCGAATCCAGGACCGACCAACAGTGCGTGATTGATCCATGTTTACCAGTCGCTATTTGGTTTTCGCTCACCATCGGCTCCACGAATTTTGCCACCACCGCCCGTCGCCCCGTTTTCCACGCAGTCCCGGACTCGATTCTGCAAGCGAGCGCGGTCCCGTCGATCGAGTGGGTTTTGGACATCGTCGGAACCAAACCCGTCGTTTGCCGATTACGAGAGCGGCTCCTGACATTTTGGCAATTGGCACTTTCTCCCCCTTTCCCCCTCCCTCAGCTTCACCGACGAGGACTTCACCAACAACGTCTACCTTCCCTGCATCGATGGCCTCAAGCGGGTCGTCAAAACGACGGATGGGCAGATCTTCCTCAACGCGGCGACGGGGAACGGCGCCTGGGAGGCCGTGCTGGTTAATTTGCTGTCGCAGGGGGATAAGATCTTGATCGTGGAGGGAGGGTTCTTTTCGGATCTGTGGGGGATGATGGCGGTGAGGAGACAAGGTGGTCGAGCGCAAGAGAGACACAGAACTGATGGATTGAATTTATTGGTTTCAGCGCAACCTCGGCATCAAAGTCGACGTGCTCAGCACAAACGTCCGCACGGGGGTCGACCCCGCCGAGCTCCGTTCCCTCCTTTCCAAGGACACTGCGCACGAGATCAAGGCCGTGTGCGTCGTCCACAACGAGACCTCCACGGGCGTCACTGTCCCGCTCGCCGACATCCGCAAGGCGATCGACGCCGCGGGACACCCGGCGCTGTTCCTCGTCGACACGATATCCAGTCTGGCCTCGATCGATTTCAGGATGGATGAGTGGGGCGTGGACGGAGTGGTGTGCGGCGGGCAAAAGGGCCTGATGCTGCCCACGGGGCTTTCGTTCGCCGCGGTGTCGCCGAAAGCCTGGGCGGCGACGGAAACTTCGACGCTGCCAAAACATTACTTCAATTGGAGGTTCCAGATCCAGCGTATCCCGCACAAGTCTTTTGCGGGGACGATTCCGAGCCACATGTTTTTCGCTCTTCGAGAGGCCCTTCGGCTTATTGAGGCCGAGGGCGGGGTTGACGCCGTGCTCGCGCGACACCACCGGCTTGCCGAGGGCGTCCGGCGGTGCGTGCAGCATTGGGGCAGTGGAGATAAGGTGGTCCAAAAGGAAGGCGCGCCTGAAATCTTTTGTGAAGATAAAACGCGGTACTCGGATTCGATTACGGCGATTCTGATTCCGGGAGAGGGCAAGCCCGCGCAGGTCAAGCAGATCGCGATCAACTTGGGCGTGAGTCTTGGCGGAGGGATTGGCAAGTGGACGCAGGGCAAGATTATTCGGATCGGGCATCTCGGTGAGGACATTTGCGGTCGTTGGAACCCTGTTTGAATACTTTCCTAAGAGTTCATGTTGGTACCTCACCCCAGGTGACAACAACGAGGCGTCCATTCTCGGCGTGCTCGGCGTCGTGGAGACTGCGCTGAACATTGCTGGCGTGCCCCACTACGCGGGAGGGGTGACTAAGGCCCTACAATACTACGCCGAGCAGCGTATCGCACAACAGACGAACGGGCATACCCTGTGAACCATAGATACGTCGACATTATAAGATATACGCATCGCAATTTTATGTAGTAAAGCAATGGCCAGTGTCCTTTCATAAGCTTCCGATGGTGCGAGAATCGGATGCTTTTGTGTCGCAATCCGACCAACACAACACCCCTACTCCACCACCGCCCTCCACTACACTGCAATGACCTCGTATCTCAACAAGCATCTGCCCGGCCGCAACATCTTTGCCAACCCCGGTCCCACGAATGTGCCGCTGTCTGTCCAGTACGCGAGTATCGCTCCGTCCATGGAGTGAGTCTTCGGCGATCGCACACCCACACATCCGATCGCAGCCCCAGAGTGACGGTTTCCGCATTCTTGGCAGCTCGCGCGACGAAGACTTTTTGGCAAACGTGTACCAGCCATCCCTCGAAGGGCTCAAGCGCGTGCTCAAGACAACGACGGCACAGATATTCCTCAATTCGGCATCAGGACACGGGGCGTGGGAAGCGGTGCTGGTCAACTTGCTCTCCCCTGGCGACAAGATATTCATTGTGGAAAGCGGCATATTTTCAGAGGCGTGGGGTGGAATGGCGGTGGGTGTCCTCACTCAACTGCCACTGCCTGTTCTTCTAAACCTCCCTCACACTCCTCCTCCTTCTCCTACCCCCCACAACAGAAAAACCTCGGTCTCGTCCCCCAAATCCTCCCCTCCAACCAACGCACCGGCATCGACGTTTCCGAAATCAATAAGGCCCTTCTTGCCGACACCGCACATGACGTCAAAGCCATCTGCGTCGTCCACAACGAGACGTCCACGGGCGTCACCCTCCCACTGGCAGAGATCAGAAAGGCCATCGACGAGACAGGTCACCCGGCCCTGTTCTTGGTCGATGCAATCAGCAGTTTGGCATCGATTGATTTCAGGATGGACGAGTGGGGCGTGGACGGCGTTATTGTAGGCGGGCAAAAGGTTCGTTGGGGTTAGGGGAGGAGTCTGCGAGATCTGAAGTGCGAAGAGTCCGCCGGAGGCGAATCATCAGCGCGAAGCGGAATTCATCTGTTGCTGTTGCAGAGCGAGTATTGGACCGATGCTGTCCGCCGGAGGCGAATGATCTGCACGAAGCGGGATTCATTTATACTCTTTATAGCAGTACTGGGCTGAGGCTGTCCGCCGGAGGCGAATGATCCTTGAAGACTGCGTCACCTTGGTTCTAACAAAAAATTTCACAATCCAATCTCCAATTCCACCAAACCCCCCACACACTCCACTCTCCAGGGCCTCATGCTCCCCGTCGGGCTCTCCTTCGCCGCCGTCTCCCCCAAAGCCTGGGCCGCCACCGAACGCTCGACGAGCCACAAACACTACTTCTCATGGCGGGTCATGGCGTCTCGCCCGCACAAGTCCTTTGTCGGCACACCGCCCACCCACATGCTCTTCGCGCTCCGAGAGTCCCTCCGCCTGATCGACGCCGAGGGCGGCATCGACGCCGTTCTGGCGCGCCATTCCCGCTTCGCAGAGGCTGTGCGCCGGTGTACGCTGTATTGGGGGAAGGGCGATGACGGCGTCCAGAAGGAGGGAGCGCCTTACATCTACTGCACGGCGCCGGAGAGGTTCTCAGATACGGTTACCACGGTCGTGATTCCCGGCGACGGAAAGGCCACCGAGGTGCGGAAAACCGCGTTCCAGCTGGGTGTGACCCTCGGATTGGGCATCAGCCGCGAGACAAGCGGAAAGGCCGTGCGGCTTGGGCATATCGGTACGTGAATGATCTGATTTTCGTGCCTGCCCCGTGATGTTTGTGTGATAACACGGTTGCGCCCGCATGCCAGGCGACAACAACGAGGCGTCGATTCTCAGCCTGCTTGGCGTTGTCGAGACCGCACTCAACATTGCCGGGGTGCCGCACTACCCTGGCGGCGTCGTCAAGGCGGTGCAGTACTTTGCCCAGAGCACGGCCGTCAGTGCTACCGCTGTGGAGGAGAACAAGGTGGAGACGTCCGCGAAATTCAATGGACATGCTGCCCCGGCGGCGCAGAAGGAATGATTAGATTGTTGCACTTGCTGTGGTGATAGAGGAAACGCGCTTTTGTCGCGCTTACATATTTTACGCTCCATCAATGTACCTGATTGCAAGTAAGGAGTAGAGTAGAGAAGCAGGCACCCGACCATGGTCCACAATATGTGTTTATGAATACATCGGCAATCATGAGATTTACATCTGATAAAACATGCATTTTTATGTAATGCTTGATGCGACGCGGTTCGTCCTGACGCAACAGTTGAGTCAACGTCCAAAGGTATCATTTCCAGCAACAACGCAATTAAATTCCCTTTCCCTACGACGACGACGCCGGCGGCTCCTCGTGCTCCTCCAGCCCGCTGACCACCTCCCACGAGCCAATCTTCCCTCCCGCATCATAGCTCCCATTCCCATCTGTTTCGAACGCCTCCATGCTCACGTCTTCGTCGTACACCTTGGGCACAGCGACGCCCTCCTCCCCATGGCTCTCGTTGGCGCCACCGAAAGCGTCCTGTGAAATCCACTCAGCGTCTGTTTGGGACCCTTCGACCAGATCAACCAGACCCCATTCCGAACCGGCCGTATCGTCCGCAACAGTTGTGCCCGAATTGGCGAGACCGTACCCCCCATCCGCCAACCCTTCCTGCGATTGATGGGGATACGTTTCCTCCACGTCGACGTGAGAGCTATCTTGGGGTTCTCGAGTCGGCGTGAGAGGATTTGACGGCAGTGCCGGTGGAGAAGATTCATCGATGGCAAGAGGGACAGAGTCGAGGACGTTGCACTCGGGTTCTTGATGATTAAGAGATTCCACATGATGATCAACCGCATTTGGTCCGCCATCCACGTCCACCGAGACATGTTCCTCATCCTTGTGCAAATTCTGCGCATCAGTGCCCAATCCTGCACCTGCACTCTCTTCCCGCATGTCCATCGCCTTCTCTGCGTCAAGAGCAACGTGCGTTCCAGCTTCACCTCCCTCTCCACCCTCTTCGTTCTTCCGCTCCTCCTCCTCCTCCTCCTCCTCCTCCTCTCTTCTTGTCGCACCCTCCCTCGCCTCTTTCTCCGCCTTCTCCGCCTCCTCCTTTGCCACCCGCTCGGCCTCCTCCCGCTCCCTCTGTCTCTCCTTCCTCTCATCCGCCCAGGTCGACCACTCCTTCCGCGCCACCTGCCGTCGCCTCTTCCACGTGTCACCGGGGGCGACAGAGGCTGGAACGACACCGCCAGCCGACGGGTCTCCGACGTCGTACGCTCGCTCGTAGTTTGCGAAGCTGTGCACGGAGGGGAGAAGTTCGGCCGAACGCGTAAGAAGGCGAGAAAGGGCGGTGCGGGATTGTTCGACATAAAGAGCGCGGAGTTGGGCGGGTGTGAGTGCGGGACGGAGTTGAAGCTAGGGGATTGAAATGCGGGCAATTGTGAGAACAAGCAACGTGTAAATCCCCGCCCTCGTTTCAAAGAGAATTAATTTTCCTCCAAATGTTCCCCCGTCGAGCCAGCTTTCGGCAAATAACGTCGCCCAAGGCGTTGGCCAAACGGGACGAGACAAACTCACAGGGGTGAAGCGGAAAGTATATGGCAAAGGGAACCGTGGCATCCACGTCGGTATATTCTGGGGTCGTTTGGGAGAGGGTCCTGTATCCCCTGGTTTCAGAAGTGGATGCCGCCGGTAGAGAAACTCTGGGGAGACCTTGGTTCGTTTGGGGGTTTGTGTGGGTGCGACGGGCGGTCGGGTAAGCTGCTCGACAGAGAGGTGGGCCGTGAGTTCGGCGTACGAGTGGAGAGCGGAGATGTCTATTCGAGCATCCGCGAGGAGGTTTCGAACGTCCAGAAAGTTTGGCCTGAGCCGACCTGCCAAGTCCAGGTACGAGCGGAGGACACGGAGCAAGTCCAAAAAGTCTGTGGAAGAAGAAAAGTGGATCGTTTAGGATGAGGCGCTTTCGAACATCAAGCCATTCATCCACGAAAATCGATCGTGAAGTGAAACTGGAATTCCGTCGTGACTAGTCTGTAACGTCCCAACATCGCGAGAGCTCCAAATCTATCATTCCGCCGCAGTCTTTCGCGCGCCGAATACCGAGAAACAAACACAGTACGGGTACTGATTACTGACACATATCAAACGTCTCAGTGAGAACACTGAGAGCTGCTGGCTGAACATGAGATACTTCTGTGACTTTTGTGAGAACTCTAGCGACTGCATGAGCGCGTGCCGTCTTATCCACTGGCCATCCGCCCGGTTTCCGTTGCTGTTCCAGTAGTATTGAATGCTGTTCGTCTGGTAGCAGGTCGAATGGGATTGGAAACGACGGAGACTGTCCAATTTCATCGAAATCATCGCCTGTTAACCCAGATTCTGATACGGACGCCGATCGGGAGTATGTTGAACTTTGTGATGATATAATGGTTGGAGAGAGTGGAGCCCCATCAACGCCATCAGGCACCGGCGTCACAGATCGCGGCGAAGGTGGAGCTTCTGGGGAGGGATTGGCGATCGCAGGTTTTGGGGCCGTGAAAAACACCTTCATCATTGCATTATTGGGGTTGCCAAACTACAAATTCAAAACGTTTCTGTAACAACATGATTTTCAACAACATCGTACACAAAGCAATTAAACGTATAATATTGCACTGTTCTGGTATGGGTTCAGTACACCGTTCCAGTCACGTTCACTCTCACCGGTGGCATGCGCCCTCTACCAACAATGCGATCATCCAATTCCATCATCAGTGCAAACATTTCGCAGTGCGCATCTGTCCATCTCAAACCGTTTCTCCCGAGATCACGCGCCCGCTCGACAATTTTCTGGGCCTCGTCTGGATTCTCTTCAGCCCATTGAATTGCGCCGAGCAAATCGGACCAGTCAGTCTTCACCGGAATGTAGTGTACATATGGAACAGCCCACACGTCGAGCCAGTCCACAAACGCACGAACTCGCAATATCAGCGACTTCGCCTCCCGAAAGAATGTGTAGAGTCTTGCAGAGAAGGAATTGCCATCCACGTCAATAAGATAGCGATAGCCCAGCTGCTGCCACAGGGGCACGAATACTCCGTCTTCAGGCTTGCCAAAGTACTTTTGGAGCTCTCCGCTTGCAAACATATATGCATACAGATGTGCGTCAACTTTGGGTTGGCACGTCTTGTTCCAAGGTGGGCCGCCCTCTCCACATTCCTGACGGTGCAAATCGTGAGAAATCTTCGCAAGCCGTAGTCGATGATGGCGATTCCACGTCGAAGGATCGTCCCTGCTAATACCACCGGTCGACGAGCCCCGCCACAAAGCGACAGGCGTTTTGATAAGCCACGGCAAATCAGCACCTTTGACAGTAAGGTCTGGTCCCACTTTATCCACAGCGCTTTCAGCGGCGTACCAGGTCTTCATTAAATGGCTCATTAACGACAGGAAACTTGCTCTATCCAAAGATAAAAGTAACCCACTGGAAAAGGAATGTCGGCGTGACAGCCTGGAACGATCCCTGGCGAGAAAATGGGCAACACTTCTTTTCCATATCTTTCTTCACTCGGCCAGAAAAAAAAATTATGATACTTTGTCATAGAGGGTGGCACGGTCATGTCGAAGGGGTTGTGAAGGTCCATTTCGCGAAGACGTGTGAAATTGAAGGATGTGTTCGACGGGTCTGGGTTGGTTGGAAGCAATTGGGGTGTCTCGGGTCCCGTGTAGTTAAGAACATGGGAAGGAATATTGTCTCCGTAGACACATTGAACTCCAGGGATTTTGATCCGGGGCCAGTCGAGCTCGTTTACCTGGGCATGACACGTTGCATACCTCTGTGCATTGACAGATAAAATGATAACTCACCGGCACACGGAAGTTTTTGGGAAACCATTTTGCAAAAGGCTTCATTAGATTTGCCCATCTTAATGAATGGCGAGGTGCGACGTTAGCCCCTCATCGGACTGTAACCCCCCGTTGCCACACACCGGCGATCGTCGCCACCGCCCACCGTATATGTTCTTCTCCCATTTTGACGGCATCCTGTACAATGTACTCCGGGTGCTCCAGTGGATTCCCGGCTTTGTCGCACCAACAGTCATCGGCGGTGCTCTCATCGCCTTTGAGTGGGCCAATAACCACCGTGATAATTCGCTCCAGATTGCTCGCCTTCTCGAGCATCTCAAGGGTGATATTTTTGGGTAAATTCTTGAAGTATTGGTTGAAATGCGCGTGGCCCAGTACGTTGCACTTGTTCTCCACTGCGAAGTGGTAAAATGGCTTGTACAACCGAGGGGGAGGACGACCTTGAGTGTGTTGGTAATACGCGCGCGCTTCCTCGTAGGTGGGCACGTCTGTTGACCGCGCAGGGAAACGAACCGCCTTGTGAACATAAGGAACGTGCTTTATATCGAGAACAAAGTGGTCGGGCGACGGTGTGGTGGCAGCGGTCGTTGCAGATACTTTTGTTGATGTCATATGCAGCCTACTGGTGGTCGCAGTCATGGAAGACGAGGTTATTTGGCGTGCAGTGGGGATGCCAGCTATAGTGCTCGATCGTTGCGGTACTGTTTTCGACCGTCTGACGGTTGATTTGGTGGGCCTATTTGTCGACTTCTCTTCTTTCAATTCATACTTCTTGGATATATCGAAGAAGTCGCGAAATTCCCCTGGGATCACAAACTGCAGTGAAGCAAGCACTCCCGAACATCTTCTTAGCATCAGTATCACTCACGCGGTATCCCATCCTTACTCTCCCAAGCCTCATCGGCTCTCCTAGTAAACGTCCAAATGGTTGGGTTTCCATCTTCTCTCGGTGGTCGTCTGGTGAGGAGGACCGCACCGACAACGATCGTTAATGTCCCGATGAGTATGAAAATGCGACGTGAGAAGGGGAGAGGTCGGAAGGGCATCGAAATGGGATATCAGGGTGGGTAACCAGCTTGGACTGCTTGCCAATATGTAAAAACTCCGGGTGAGGGAGAGTTCTTATCGCTGCTGCCACCAGGCAGCAACCCTAAACTTTTGCCCACCAACAAAAGTACCAGTCGAGGCGATTATTTGTGAGCGTTATTTACAAGACATTTCTCGAACTATGGTAATGCGTCTTCCGATTCGAACTGAAATCGAGATCCATGTCGCATCAATCATCGCGCCTCAAATTGTACCACTGGTGTCACAAGCATGCAGCTCTGTTAGTGGTTCAACGGTAAGTAAAACTTCTGTGAATCGGCTCACTTCGCTTCGTCCGCTTCTTGTACATGATCCTGTCCACCCAAGAGTGAAGATTTTTAAATATGAGAAAAGGCAACTTCCACTTTGTCACCACACTTCCTTTACCTGTACCCGCAGTTGGTGCAGCGAATGGGTTCTTTAGGTTTCAGCTCATTATCGGCACCTTCAAAGGTTGCAAGCACCATCGAAGGCAGGAGAGGCCAGCACGAGCAAGAGACAGAGGATTAAGAGTCTGGCATTCAGTAGTAGAGCTATTGGAAACTTACCACATTCTGTCGGTGCGGTAGCAGCCCGGCAAAGAAATATTCCACGAGTTCAACAGAAGACCTTCAGCACTCCAGATGAGATAGGTAGCAAGTAAGAACGCCCACCACCACAAACGTAGAGAATCGGCTCATTCTGCGGTCTGCGAGTGCCGTGGTCCATGCTGGGATTCGCAACAGGTTTTTGTAACGAGAAGACTGAGGTGACCGCAGCAACTCCATTAAACGAGAGAGCATGAGCACTGGACGTGGAATTGTGAAATCGCTCGCTCGATCGATGGGTGAGTCTTCACTGCTCTTCACGTTTCCGTACCAATCGCTCCCATTGACATGGGCCTGTCCAAATGATGCCCTGGACATTAGCAACCGCCGCTTCCTCGCAAAACGCTTCAAGATCGTATGTATCATGTTGATGTCTGCCTACGCCGTGCACGTGTGCACATTTTAAACGTTCGACACTTAAATCGTTGGCATTCCCGATCCATTGTCACATTCTCAACGTCACACCCTCCCACTCGCGAGCCAGGCCTACGGCCATCGTCCTTCTCAACATGGGAGGTCCTCCTACCCTTCAAGATGTCGGACCTTTCCTCCACAATCTTTTCTCCGACAAGGACCTTATCCCTCTGCCATTTCAAAGCCGTCTTGCACCATGGATAGCAAGGAGGCGTACCCCAAAGGTGACAGACCAGTACGCAAAGATTGGAGGTGGGAGCCCCATCGGAAGTTGGACAGACAAGCAGGGTCAGGCCATGGTAAAAGTGCTGGATGAGATAAGCCCAGAGACAGGTGAGTGATAGTTGGAAGCGCAGCTGTCTCGTAGTTCTCTCTAAAGCAAGCAATCACTTGGCGACAAAATATCCCTACACAATTTGCAACGTTAGCGCCTCACCGCCATTACATCGCATTTCGCTACGCACCGCCCCTCACCGAGACCGCTTTGGACAAGATTTTTCAGGACGGAGTGAAGCGCGCAGTTGCTTTCACACAATATCCTCAGTGGTCGTGCTCTACCACAGGCTCGAGTTTAAATGATCTTGTTAAGCAACTGAAGCAGCGGGATCCGGAAGGAAAAGTGGAATGGAGCGTGATAGACCGTTGGCCGACACACGCAGGCCTTATTGAGGTGAGCCCTGATAATGGCAAGGTCACCGCTAGGGTGAAATTCATAACCGATCCCAGGCCTTTGCGGATCGTATACGAACCCGCCTCAACTCATACCCTGCAGAGGTCCGCGACCGAGTTGTCATTCTGTTTTCGGCTCACTCTCTTCCGCTTTCGGTAGTCTCCCGAGGAGACCCTTACACGACTGAAGTTGCTGCAACAGTTTACGCCGTCATGGAAAAAATCGGACACACAAACCCATACCGCCTCGCCTGGCAGTCCAAAGTTGGCCCATCCCAGTGGCTGACACCTGATACTCAGAGCACGATCGAAGCCCTTGGCAAAGCTGGGCACAAGGAGGTCATGCTTGTACCGATTGCGTTCACCTCGGACCACATCGAGACTCTGTACGAACTGGATCTAGAGTATGGTCATCTCGCGAAAGAGGTATGATGCGCTATACGAACTGAAATCTCCGCTTCTGAACCATAATACTGACAACAATCTCCATTCATTTCAACTCGTGTTTATGTCTTCAAGGTTGGCATAACCAACCTCACTAGAGTGGAGTCTCTCAATGACTCACCTATATTCACTCGTGCGATGGCGGATATTGTTGCGTCGCACCTACGTGATGGAGTGATTGCCAGCAAACAGTTCGAACTGCGATGCCCAGGCTGCGTGAATGAAAAATGTGGTCAAACGAAGGAGTATTTTGTTGGTAAATCTAACGTGCATCTGTAAATGAGACAATTAAATTGGTCGGATTCATCGAATGTGCCAACCATTTCGAAAGCACTCATAAGCGACCTCACCAAACCATTTCGCTCCATGGAGGAATCCACAGCTCCAGAAAATGCATCAGGGAGGTTAGATAATCGTCCTGTCGAAAACAATTCAGAGGATCCCCCTCCATCGCCATCCCCTTCCGCTACCAACTTCCAGATTCGTACACTTGATACCACGATCGAAGTATCCCTTCCAACACGGGCCCCAAGAATCTCTGACCTCCGCTCTGCGATTGAACGATCTCCTCTTGGTATTCCCGCTTCAGATCAACGCCTGATATTTCGCGGTCGACCAGTGGAAAATTCCACCAACGGAGACGATGAAACGGACCCCCTACTTTCCACTTTCGGCATTGAAGAAGGCATGGTGATTCATTGCGTACGGCGCCTGCCAGGAGCCGGTGTCCGTGGCTCCCATGCAACCCAGTCGTCTCCGACTCGCCCACCGCAACGACCAGGTTCGGCTCCAGCTGCACAGGTGCCCATTCCTGGTGCCCCGCAAGCTTCTGTGGCGGTCACAACAGGAAATGGCACTTTACCAGGAGGGCAGAACTATCGAGTCGTACAAATCGCGGCGGACATCCAGACGGGCACTCAGGATGTGGGCAATGTGAGCACCTGTGTGCATCAACTGTGTATTGCTACGCTCACTTCAGTCATGGTGGTCTTTACTCCCGAAATGGGTGTGATTCATCTTCCCAGTTTGTTCAAGGAATTTTGGGAGGTCTCAACCAAGCCGTGCAGTCACAAGGAGGAACCGGCAATGTGGGTCTCTGCAAGAATCAAAAGAAAATGGACTGACTTCATTCGGGACCTTTAGGTTGCTGGTAACCCCCAACAACTTGCTGCGATGCTGGGTGTCGCTCAACCAGTTCCTGTTAGAGAAGGGACAACCGATTTAGACACGCGATTAACACGCGCTTGGGTGCATGCTCGGAATGCTCGACGTTTCTTTGAACTCGACACTGATGTTGAACTGAGTAAGTTCATTTAGGAGGGTGAAAACGATTTCTCTTCACCTCACACGGTTATGCTCTTATAGCTACTGCCAATCTTCACTTGGAGCCAGCGCTTCACCCCATCGATTCCACGCGTCGCCTTGTGCGAGCTCTCGGGACAACCGACACAGCTCGAGTGGCCAGTGTAATGCAGGAAATCGGTCGAGTCACAGAAGAAGCTGGACGACGAATCGCTGAAGCCGGCAGAGTAGCTGGTACTGACCAGAACAGTGGAGTAAGTGCAACGCTTGGCACGTCACATGATTCGGCCTCAGTTACCTGTCCGCCTGCAGCGCCGCGCAGTCACCCTCGCCGTCAACCTTCTTTACCGTCTATCTCTCGCGCAGAATATTCTATTTCCAGCTGTGTCTCAAGTTTTTCTGGCGGGTGAGCCTCCTCTAGGAACCACACTCGTAGGTCCTTCAGCCAATGACGAACAGCAGAGGAGACTACGAGAAGTTGTTGAAAATGCGATGAGGGATGCAGCAAGAGACGCAGGGACCGAAAGCGGTCGTGACGCACAAGATACGGGAGGAGATGATCATCAGAGCTCCACACCTGCTACAAATGCTACCCCCTTGAGTTCCGTTGATGTGACACACAGCCCTGGCGTCGATGTGTTGTCGAGCTCTCCAACCACCGTGGAAGGCGTTCACATTGAAATTCAGCAAGAACTTCGTACCGACATCACGACACCGCAAAGCTCAGGTACTGAAATTGGAAACACTCCCGTTCCGCAACTGCCTGGCGTTGCTGCTACTTCTTCACTCCTAAACAATGTGCCTTCGCAGAGAACCACAAGCGCGGGAACAGCAACAATGTCTGCGCTTGTTCCAAATATTGCTGGCATTGTGCAGACAATGGGGCCATTGCTTCAAGATATCCAAATCGTTTCCTCGAGTATCCCTTTGCTGCAAGGGCGGCAGTCAACTCAAGGGACTGCTCCAAGCACCGGTGATATTTCTTTTTCGAGTGCCCATAATCCGGCTCAAGCATCTCTGGCGGGACCTGTGCATCCACCGTCATCTGCGCAGCCACCTGTTGCGACTGGTGGTCCGTCAAACCTTCCACCAGGTATGCCCCCGGGGCTCGCACCTCTCTTTCAGGGGTTATTCGGTCCACTTCCGCAATCACTATCTCCGAGAGCGTCGGCGCAACCGCCAGCGGATCAGCCAAGCGTGCCTCCAGGAATTGTGCCAGACCCAAACGTGAATGGGGCGCAACAAACAGCGAGAAGGTCAGCGACTCCATCAAACACTTCAAGCGCGTCGCAGACGTCGTGGGACATGGGAAGAGTGGGGACATTGTTTGCTGTGGGTTTTTTATGTTTGCTGACATGTACATGTTTAACTTGCTTTCCTCTTTTTGACAAAGTCATTGTTCCATATGCTCGGACGTCGTAGATCCGAAGGAGTGTCCCCACATCTTAGCGATGTGCTTCCTCCATTGCCGGTCGCTTCGCCTTCCACTTTTGCCCATCTGTTCAACCTTTTGGCGCCGATTCTAACCTTGAAACAACTCCGACGACTCGCGGAAGGCCACGCGACACCATTCAAAGACATACTTCCAACTGCGGAGGCGTGGGCACGCAGAGATTGTCTTGGCGGACTCGAGGTTACAGAGAGGAATGTCGACTCCGCTGCTGATCGTCTTGCGACCGAATTACTGTCGTGGATTGATGTTGATTCGCGTCTAGCCGTCGCAGATGCACCAGAGGCTCTGAGTTCAACATTGAAAAATGTCCTGAGGGACTACATGCGTCGATTTCTCTTCATGGTCCTTGCCGTAAGGCCTGGGGCAGCCTCAGAGTTTGCGCCAGCTTTTTCTCGCGATATCGTGCTTTTGTGCAAGGTATGTGGTCTTCAACTATGTACATCATTATTTGGTGACACATAGAGATGCGGTTTGGGCAGGACTTACTGGCGAGCGTCCGTGCCAAAACACTTTCGGCTTGTGATGGGAACAAATCGCTCGCATATGGAATTTGGTCCTCATTGCTCGACAGTGCAGCACGCAAGGTTTTCTCCTACTTTCGCATGATTGTTGAAGCCCAAGAAACCGCCGAGTTGTTTGTCGGCGAGACTGTGCAAGCCATGTTTGGGTCTCCCCCCGAAAACTTTTCCCTTCCGCTCACTTCACGCGCCACTCTGTCAGCCATCTTAAATGATGGGGACAACGAACGAAGATCAACAGACGCAGCCCCTGCAATACCAGTCATCAACGAGGAGCTTTTTGCCTCGATGCTCAGGGATGCAATGGAGGAAGTTGGGAGCGGGGCTCCAAGCAGTGATGAGTTGATTGTTAATGCCTTGAGTGCCGGCTTGGGTGGGTGGTCTACAATAAACGATCGTTGTTGATGCAGTTCTCATCTAAAATCTTTTGCTCCAGGACGTCACTTTTTGCAGCAGTATGAAATGGACACAAGTGCATCTCTCCAGAGCAACAGTGCTGGCGACACTTGACACAACAAAAATACAGCAAAATATCTCCATTCACTGTACATAATCACACTGGTGCCAACGTTTTCAGTGCACCTGGCGACACACCCGGTGCTACTCGGATACACGAAGAGAGCGGAGCTTGCAACGGTCGTTTTGCTCTGGAGATGACATGTTTCTGAGTTCCCATCGTCACCGCGACCAGGCATCGTTCTCCTGTTGCCATCCGAGGATTTCACCAACATGTATTACACATGATACAACCTCGCAAACAAAAATAAAACATTTACACCACTTTGAATCCACACACCGAACCCTTCTCACGTCAAAAGACGCACTCACGCCTGCGCGGCCGCGCTCTCCAATTGAGATAGGGTTTTCTGAAACCTTGCCCACTCGTCGCTCTCCGGCTGTCCGATCTGTCCCACCTCGAACACACTCACTCGTCCGTCAACACCCCCAGTGGCTACACTTTTACCATCCCGACTCCAATCGACCTTGTTGAGCGCCCGCCCTTGTCCCACGTGCGCACTCATGACGGGGACCTCGAGCTCCGCATTGAGGTTGTACAAGTCCAATCGGCCCGACCCATCCGCAGTCGCGAAGACAGCGGGGTGCAACGGCGACCAGCGCACATCGTAAACGTAGTCAGAGAAGTCGGTAAAGACGGAGACAGGGAAATGAGGTGTAAAGTGGGTCGACGGGCGGGAGATGGACTGAATGCGAGGGAAGTTGCGAGTGTGACGATGAATGAGCAATCCAGGAACACGACGACTCCACCATCTCACCTTGGCCCTCCACAGTTGCACTGTCCAGTCCACCGAACTCGTTAAAAACAGATCACCCAGCGTCCCCCCGCCGGGGCCATTTACCGGGTGGAAGTGCAATCCCGTGACAGGCCCAGCGTGGCCACCCCTGACGACGCCCCCAGGTTTGTCACCTGCTCGCCCGTACACATCGTATGGGTTGACGCCGGCCTTGGCGCCTGCTCTGTCGAACCTGTTGCCCTGATACACTGCTCCTTCCTCTGTGCCAACAAGGAAGGACGTAGTCTCCGAGTCAGGGAAGCCCATGCAAGTGATGGCGAGCTCGTCAGTTTTGGGTTGAGGGTTGCTCGGGACGGTAAGCTCGATGGATTCCTATGGGTGGGTCAGTGCAAGAGGATGTGAGTAGGTAAGTGGTTGCACGGAAGGGGAAACCAAACTTCACAAAGGCACATCCCCATCCATTTCCATTTTTAACCTCGTTCCCCTGGAAGCACGTCATTTGTGTTGCCCTACAGCCCAATACCCACCGTCGGTTGTGCCAACATATCCAACTGCCACCCACATACTGATCCATCCGTAGACGCCGAGACGAGAGCATGAGCGTTGGCCGTTCCGACCATGGCGAGTGAGTACACTGGGTGCGTGTGTCCCGCTCCGGAGAGGGGGGTCTTGAGCACGGGGAGGGATTTGGCGCGGGTGTCCCACAGCACGACTTGGCCCGAGTAGGTCCCGGCGACAATCAGGGTGGGGTGGTGCGGGGAGAAGATGGCGGAGGTGATGTCGGACTGTGGCAGGGGTGATTGGTAAGAGGTCAGGAGAGGTGAGGCACAAATCACGAAAGTACACTTTCACCATTTCGAACCCACCTGGCACTGAAACACGAACTCCGGTCTCGCCGGCACGTGCATGTTCCACACGGCAGCATAGCCGTCCTGGTCAGTTGACAACGTGCGGGACTTAGAGTAGGCAGCCAGGAGAAGTTCAGGGAACTTTGCAGGGGTCACAAATTCGAGACGGTGTACAAGGGATGGAAAAACAGGTGGATGTGAGCGAAGGGGAAACGAAACACTTTGTATGAGCACGTCCGTCCCACCTTGTATGACCAGTCCAGTGCTGTGACCGCCCGCGAGCGCACGCGGTCCGAGAGAAATTCGACGGACAGCTGCACGGTCCGCGTCAGGTCGGAGTCGCTATGGGGGAAGGGGAAAAGAGTGGGGAGGCGACAGACATCTCAGCGCACGAACGCAGAGCAGTCCTTCACCCTGCAGGGCTGTGATAAACTCCGTCAACCATTGCTGGTCCCACCGGCAAGCGCTGCATGCGCCGATACCAGACATTACAACGTTTACCCCAACTCCCCCGAAAATCACACACCCAAACCCGATCAACTCACGTTCCCTCGCCCACCCCAACAGTGTAGTCCCACACTCCGCCATCGGGCCTCGCCATCGCAACCTCGACCAATTTTCCTGCGCGCTCCACGAACTCTACAAATGCTTCGCTACTCATGAGCGCCTTGCGCTCCTCGTCGGTCAGGGTGGGAGGCGGAGCAAGTGAAGGAGTTGGTTGCGGCGCAGGAGGGGCGGCAGGTACCGGAGTTACAGTGCTGGTGGACGTTGAAGCGGTGCGCCGAGGGGGTGGGGGCGCGTCGGAGCCTGGTTCCGCATCAGCGTAGTCGGAGGGAGAGGAAGGTGTGGGAGAAGGCGAGCGGGAAGCGCGGCGCGGTCGAGGGGCGGCGAGGGGTGTGGGAACAGGATTCGTTTGGACTTCTTTGGAGTACGTGACTCGTTCCTTTGGGGAGCGAGCTGAGAACAACAGAAAGAACGAGAGCAGAAGAATACGAGACTAACCCGCGGTGGAAGATCCCATATGAGAAAATCTGCGACGGTGAGTGTCGGAGGCGGTTTCTCTCTGGGTGGAGAGGGACGGTAGGTGAGAGCCTGTTCCGTTCTGTACAGCATAGCTCCCATTTCCCGTGAGAATCCGCGTGGTACAATCCTCTGATGAGGGGATCCTCGTTCTTCATCAAAATTCTTTGATGAATAACCAAACTATTCCGTTGAATACCTATGCTCGTCCCGTGAGTCCATCTTCCTTGCTACTTCATCGATTCGGCGCTCTATAGTCCTATCTGCTCCTTCTCTTGATCGAATACACACTCAGCAGGTCTGCGAATGTTCGTTCCGGATTCATTTCCATTACATTGATCTTCGGTAGTGTCGGAAATCAAACGGCGGCGATGATTGTGGTTGAATTCCCACCACCACCAACACTGCCGCCCTACCAATAAATGAATTATCACTCAACTCACGTCGTTGCCTGCTGCTGCTGTTGTCCAGCACCACCTGTTGGTGTCTGCAATCCAGCTGCCGAGACAACAGAACTCTCCCTGGCCGTGACAGACGACCCGACTGTCGATCCTACATCTGACCCCTTGTCATCATGCTCCGAGAGGGCAGAGAGCGGTGTGGAAGCTCGAACCGCGGGAGAATCGCGCTCTCCGACAAGAGATGCTACGAGGGCGTCGACGTCGTGCCGCGATGTGGCAAGAGGGGGAGTGGGAGCGAGAGCGTTACTGGCAGAGGCGGAAGCAGAAGAGGAGGCGGTGCGAGATGCTGGAGCTGCGATTGGCTGTTTAAGGAGTGGTGGTGTGCGGGTTGGGAGTTGGTGGGTTGAAGATGGGAATAGGATGGTGAATAGTAAGAGATGGACATGGAATATGAAGAAATCGGTAAGAAAACAAGAGTAGGTTGGCGACGGATCAGCACCAACGTACGTCTCTCCTGTTGTTCTCCAGATTGATTTTCCTGCTCTCCCTCGCCTTCCGCAGCTCCTCCAGCTTCTGTCTTTTTTTCTCCAATTCGTCTTTCCGAGTCGACATCCCTGCGCCGTGCAATCGTGGGTGTTCGTTGAAAGCTTTGGTCACTCGAAAGGACCAACAGGCCGACGCGACCACATCCTTCTGGACTTTCCTGTCTTGAAAATTCGGGGTAGTACCAGATCGATTATTTCCAAGCTTACAAAAAGGTCAGTACGTGCACGTCGGATCCGGGAGCGGAGTGAGGAAATCGATTGCATTATTGGAAAGAAAGATGATATACATTTCAAAGATTATTTTGGGATATGTCGTGCGCGCTTCAACCCTCAATGTGGTTCCCATCTCCTTCCACTCCACTCGATGACCCACCGCTCGGCGGAGGGTTGAACTTGATCTTAAGCCCACCACCACCTGCAGCAACTTCTCCGGCTAGCTTGACTTTCTTGGGCCTACCACGCTTGCGTGGTACATCCTGTCTGCCTTCATCGCCTTCGCTGTTCTGGACACTCTCGTATTCGGTGACGCTCCTGCCTCCGTCAATGAACATCTCGTCTGCTTCGTCGTCCTCGTCTGCGAGTTCCTGGAATCGGCGCTTGCGATTAGCGTTGTCTCCATCATCCTTGCGCTTCCCCTTGTCGCCCGATAGGGTGGTGTCTTCCGTTCCGTCGCTGCCCTCTCCCTCATCGCTCCCATCCGAGTCTTCCCACTGCTTCTTTGCGAGCATATTTTCGTTGAGCGTCGCGCCTTCACGCTTGCGGCGACCACGTCCAAGGGTGTGCGGGTTATCGACTTTGACAACCTTGGGCTGATCCTTCAAGAAGATCTCAGGGACTTCATCTGGCTGAATGAAACGTCCTTTCGAGGGCTGTCCTCGTGCTTTCCACTCGAGCGCGTCGCGTTCCTCCATCTCGCGATCCATGGCTCGAAATAGCTCTTTCTCTTCATCGTTCCTGGCGATGATGTCAAGAAGGTATTCCCCACTGGTAGTCTCCTCCTCCGCATCGGCACCATCATTAGCCTCATCTTCATCTCCATCTCCAGCTCCGTCCGCACCACTTCCCCCACCAAGTAGAGAGCGCAGGAATTCTTCACGCTCCTCGTTGGTGGACTTGTTGTCGAATTTCCCGGCCTGAATAACCTTGCTGTCCATGTCGAGCTTAAATTGGGCCCGAGCGAGGATGTTCTCCTCCACCGACTTAACAGTCACCAAGCGGAATATCTTGACCTCTTTCGTCTGCCCGATACGGTGGGCACGGTCTTGGGCCTGTAAATCCTGGTGAGGGTTCCTGTAGAGACGAGTTAGTCTTGCGATGCGAAAAAATGGGAGAATAAATGGCACCCACCAGTCCGAATCGAAAATGATCACTGTGTCGGCAACTTGCAAGTTCAACCCCAATCCACCCGCCCTTGTCGATAAGATGAACAGCATGAACTCCGTGTCGTTAGCATCGTTGAACCTCCTCATCATTTCTGCGCGATCCTCGTGCTTTGTGTGCCCGTCCAGGCGGAGCACGTTGATACCCCGGTAAGCGCAGAACTCTTCAAATACGTCCATGACAAGAGTCTGTGTTCGTGGAAAGACAACGGTAATAAGAAAAGGTCGGATTCCGTGGAGAATATAATCTCACCATTTGGAAGAACATCAACACTTTATGCCCAGTCGCAAAGAACTTTGGAAGCAGCCTGTCCAAAAGCTCGAACTTTCCTGACACCCGGTAGAGCAACATCTTGTTTGTCCATGCTGGGTCGACGGCATCTCGCACTTCTTGGAAGGCGAAGGGATGGTTGCAGACTTTACGCAAGTGCATGAGGGTGTTACGGAGACCCTTGACACCGGACCTGGACGTATCAGGTATAGTCCTTCAATCAGCGACCGCGTCGATTGGAGCGAAATTGAATTGTTACTTACGTGGACTTCCCGGCCTGTGCCACCATCGGCAACACGCCATGCCTCTTGATTTGGTCGTAAAGACGTTGCTGCAGAAAGCTGAACTGACACTTGATGACTTTCTCCGATTTTCCGGGGAGTTGAGCCTCGACGTCCTTCTTGAGCCGACGAAGAAGGAAAGGCCGAAGAACTTTGTGGAGTCGCTTGATGATCAGCAATTGCTCTTCCTCGTTCAAGGCGACGTTGTCCTGGCTCATTCCACCAACAGCTTGTCCCTTGAACGGGCTTGTCGTAAAGAGCAAGAAAATTTGGTACCATTATTACAACGAAAATGCGAGCTCCCACACACCTGTTGAACCACTCGTCAAACGTCTTGACAGAGTCGAATATTTTCGGACAAATGAAGTTCAGCAGCGACCAAAGTTCTGGGAGGTTGTTTTGAAGTGGTGTCCCGGTTAGGATAAGTCGGTATCGGCTGCTGTAGTTCTGAGTGAGAATCTGCACCAACTTCGCCTCGCTGTTTTTCATGCGATGGCCCTCTGCGGATTTTCGGTTGAGAAGAAAAGCAGTGTGTTAATGGACAATAATCAGACACACTCGATCCATCACATCTCACCATCAATAATCATGTATACCCATTTGATCCTGCTTAACGATGGTCGATCCTTGTCGTTGGTAATGAACTGGTACGTCGTGAGCAGGACGTTGAAGTTGCCCCCCCTAAGCTCATATTGAAGCGCTTTGCGTGCAGCCGGAGGCCCCTTGTAGACGATTTTGGTGATTGACGGCGCCCACTTCTCAAACTCAAGCGCCCAGTTCGTGAGTGTTGAAAGAGGAACAATAACCAGAAACGGGCCTGGTTGGCGCTTCCGCTCGACGAGGTACGAGATGAGGGAAATGGTTTGAATTGTTTTACCCAAACCTCGAAGGATGAGGCGGGCATTTTTAGTCCAACCAGTAATCCAACTCCATGAAGACCAGCTACTCACCCATTTCGTCTGCCAATATACCGTTCAGTCTGTTATTGTACAAGCTGACCATCCACTCAAGACCCTTCAATTGGTACTCCTTCAAGCGACCACCAGAAAGGATATCAGGCTGTGCCGTCACCGACTCCACAACCCTGTGCGCCACTCCGTAGTAATCAAGCTTTCCTGCCTTTCTTCGTCTCTCGGAAGCTTGCGCGGCCGTACTGACACCGTTTGGATCCCCGGCGTCTTCCTCATCATCCTCGAGAAGGGATTCCTCGTCCAGCTCGATTGGCTCGCCGTCAGCAATCGCCTTTTGCTGTGCGAGCACTTGAGCCGACAGGTTTTTGAGAAATTGGGACGTCTGGTTGAGGATCGACGTGATTCGGGTGTCCTTGGCTGATTCAACAAGCTTGAGGTACGCTTCTTCGTCTGTTGAGTGGTAGGAAAGACAAGAAGTCCGTGATGAGATGTGTCGCGAAATTAAAATACTGTGATTGCCGCGCAAGTCCATAAAGTCCAGCTCTCTGCTCCACAATCCCGTGCTGTGCGAAGTTCATGGCTTCTAAACACCATTTGAAGCACGTATCCTCCCCACAATCATTCCAATCTCCAAGAATTGATCAACAGTTCAATCACCAATGCAAAAACTCACCGTCTTCGCGGAGTGCACGCAATCTCTCTTTGCTATTCCTCTCGACCCGCGCTTGCTCCTCCTTCTCAACACGCGCATGAAGCTTGATGACGGCTTGTCCGAGCCTCTGCATCCTCGCGTGGCGCGCTCTGTGCCAACCCTTGACTTGGGCGGCCTGTTGGGCGACCTGTTCGACGAATTCCAACTGGCGGGCTTTGTCCTTGCGCTCCCTCTCGACCCTTTGCTGCCGCTCGAGCCGTTCCGTAGACCTTGCCTCGCGAATAGAGGGTCTCTTGGGCCTCTTGAGTGCTGCGCGGTCCAGCGACACCAGTGGGAGCATGGATGAGGAGCGCGTATGTGCCATGAGGACGCCGTGCCGGATCTCTCGCTGCAATGGAAGAAGTTTCAGGGCCTTGAGCTCAGCCACAGCGCGGAGCTTGAGCTGAGAGGCAGTAGCGATGCGGTTCTCGGGGTCAAGCGTTAGATTCGCGACCGGTTCGCCTTGGATTCCCAGTGGGAGCTTCTCGAGCTCTCGAATGCGCGCCTGGATGCGGGTTTGAAGTCTACGCTCACGCTCTCGGGCGAGAACTGCAGGGTCTACGGCGGGTGGGGCAATTGCGGGAATGAGGGTGCGGTGCAGGGTCGCAGCGTGGAGGGCATGCGACACTGGCCGAGGAAGAAGTGCGAATGGGTTCGAGTCTTTGTTGATACGGAACTGTGGTTCTTTGGGTGCATCGGATGAAGAGGATGCGGCTTGCTGGGATGAAGAGTCTTGTTCGCCATTTGGAAGTGGGGAAGAGACTGCAGAGGGTTCGGCTGCCGAATGTGACTGGGGCGATGTGGTGACTCCGTTGGTGAGTGCCTTGGGGGAGTGAGTCGTGGCTTGAGACTCAAGCGGAAGCCTGGGCAAAGACACGGTGAGAAGGGGGGAAGATATGTGACGGATGGAAGTGGAATGGGGATGATTCCGTGACAGCAACGAGAGAACGTGGATGCGCAGCAGGAAAAAAGAATAAAAGAGGTAAAGAGGGAATCGGGGAAAGAATGCAGAGGGATGGGCTAGAGCGGTGAAGCTTTGAGGTGTGTCTGAGGCCTCCCCGCACTCACCCTCTGCTGATGCGTCTGAACTCGAAGATTTGGCGTCTGAGGGTGTCAATTTGATCCTGAGAGAAGGGCCCAGCACCCGTAGCAACTCCCCCATTCATCGCGGTAGACGGAGGTGCCGTCTGCGCTGCCTCCATGGTCGGCAAGTTTGGGAGTGAAATGGGCTGCACTTTCAATACACAAGCAAGGTTGGCACGCCGTGCCACACTCCACCCCACTCCCGAAGACCTTTTCTTCTTCACATGGTCTCTCCGAAAATCTCAATACAAGGTAGAGTCGCAAGAAAATTCTGGCACTTCAAAGAACCAAATGAGCTTGGATCTCGCTGCGCTCTTTCTATTAAAATGGGAGGAAGCTCCTGCGGATTTCAAATGTACTTATTTCAGCAAGACTTATCTAGCTTTGCCGTATTTGTGCGCTGTCCTGGCACTGTAGACTAGTACATAGTTTGTTCCTCGAAAATATGTGCAACTCGAGGATGCACCATACATGCGGTATGCAGACGCTGTGAAGTGGTTGCGAATTGGGCGACCAACCCCTCCGTTGCCAAACATGTTCACATTTGACCACTCTGTTATCAGCATCTCAAGCCCTTGTACTGCACTCCGGACGCTCCTGCCAGTTGCAGGTCCTTCCATTGCACAGTGACTGTTTGACGAAGATGCCGAATTGTGTCAAGTGTGACTGTCGAATGTGCACGTCATGAAAATACCGGGAACCTGTGTAATGAGTGTCGGCACCCCTGAGATGATGGACGAACACGGTAGGTTTTGCTATTTTTTAGTTGCATTGGATGCATAACCCTCAACGCGAGGCTATCTGAATACAGAAAACTGACGAATCGAAAGCTACTTCATTTCACATGTCCCGGATAATAGCAGTAGGTAGAGTATATGTGTACATGTTCGATGTCTCCATGAGCGTGTGCTGTTGAACCATCATTGCTAGCGCCTTGAGGAGTGGAGTGCTGAGTACGGGGCACCCAAAGAGAATATCAAACTTATTTCAGTCATATGTGTCAGTTCCGTTTATGCTTCCGTGAGGGCGTCGCTTCGGATGAAGCGATCAACATTATAAATTGCAGTCAAAAAGACTGCAATTTACCATCCAACCCTCCAACAGAAAAATGCTGTCTTGGGAATCGATCCGGGATCAGAAGCAAGCCCAGCGTGCTTCGAAAATCCTCCCCGAGTGGCGGATTCCTCAGGAGAAGCTCGCATCCTTTGGCGACCTCGGCGCGATCGAATTCGTCGAGAAGTCGGGGATTCTGACCGATCGGGAGCTGGAAATCACGTCGTGGACAGCTGTCGAGGTGCTCAAGGTGAGCGAGCGTGGCCAGGTCTCTCGGATGGTGCCGATAATGAGCATGTGGCCGAATTCGCCGTCGTAGAGGGTCCATGCTGGAGAAATCACCGCATACGAGGTGACGAAGGCAATCTGCCATCGAGCTGCAATTGGTACGTGTTTGTAGCTCGCAACCGGCGTTCGGTGTCTTTGAACTTTGCTTCCGATGTCATAACGTCCAGCCCAACAGATTTCCAATTGTTTAACTGAGGTATGGTACTTCAAACGTTCTGATATCTCACACAAATATTTGATGTGTATGTCGCCGACCAAAGATATTCTTCGATGAGGCGCTGGAAAGGTGTGTTTTGTGTTTTCAAGAGTCGCTGTCACGGTTTTGAGAGATTCGTCCTCCAAGGGCGAAGGAACTGGACTCTCAGTTTTCCAGTAATGGTGGAAAGCCCGTCGGTCCCCTTCATGGACTTCCTATCAGTGTAAGTTTCGTTGTCAGTCCAGACGACAGTCACGTCAAAACCGACCCATGTTCTCTACTTCAGATAAAAGATCTTTTTAACGTACCCGGGTACGACTCTACGATCGGATTGATTGCATGGGCGAACCAACCGGCCAAGGAGTGGGCGGTTCCTTGCAAGGTGCGTTCAAGAGGTTGACTTTGAATCTAAACATCGAACAATATGTTTTAAATTGCGAAGATTCTTCTCGATGCCGGAGCGATACTGTATTGCAAAACCAATATCCCTCAAAGTAAGTACTGTCGCAGGGAGATAAAACCTCACGGGGATCTAAACACTGATACCATTTGTCAGTAATGATGACGTTCGAAGGATGGAACCCCGTGTGGGATCGGTCCAAGGTAATTTTTTCTACCCTGAAACGCGCCATCTTCCACAAGCTATTGTAACCTCTTCACAGAACCCATACAACCTTACACTTACCTCGGGTGGCTCTTCGGGTGGTGAATCCGCCCTAGTTGCCTTACGTGGATCATTTTTGGGCGTTGGTACGGACCTTGGCGGAAGTGTGCGCATTCCTGCTGGGTTTTGTGGACTCTGGTCACTACGGGTGAGTGAAATGATGGATCAATGCCCCTTGTGTAATCTAACATTTACGATAAAGCCGTCCGTTGGCCGAATTTCCCGAAAAGGTGGGCGAGCATTGACCCTAGGATGCCCAGGGGGGATCTACGGTGTGCAAGGGCCAATGGCGAACAGTTTGGAGGACTTGGAGATGTACACTCGCGTACGTTTCGAGATCTGTGATTAGGTCTACGCGATGCTGAGACTTGTGTTGTCCACTCAGGTGATGGTCAATTCGAATCAATCATTGGACGATCGTGAGTTTCTGCGTCAAGTCACATCATGTCAGATTTAAGCATTTGTGAAACGACTGGCCTTTGCCGCGCAGCCGACGTCATTCCAATCCCTTACCGAAGCATCCAACTTCCCAAGAAGTTGAAATTCGGCTACTACACATCCAATGGATTGGCGAGGGTACGCTCATTCCACATATCCGGTCCCGTCGACGTTAGTGCTTATGTATTATTCTATGTCGTTTAGCCCGTCCCGCCCATTGAGCGCTCTGTCCTCGAGACAGTTTCTGCAGTTAAAGCCGCCGGTCATGAAGGTATTGTGTTTGGACCTTGAGTGCCGGCACTGTTTGACGTATCCCCATCAGTTGTCGAGTTCAACTGTTTCGAGATCAGCAAACTCTTGGGGCTCGTGTATGCTCTTTGGACAGCTGACGGTCAAATTGCCCTCCGTGACATCATGAAAATCAGCGGTGAACCAGCGGACGAGTATATATCGAATCCATTCTTGCGGTTTGGATCCGATGAACCAGTGTTTCAAGAGCCTTATCCAGACGAGGCCGTGGCTGAGGTGGCAAAATGGGAGAAAGGCCATCTGACGGTTTCACAGCTGTGGGAATTGACTCGTAGGTTATTCGTTGGTGCAAGGCATGGTAATATTTTGGGTGACAAGCTTTTCACACACAGTCGAACGCGACAACTTCAAGAGCCGATACCTTGAGTACTTGAACTCTCTCGGAATCGATGCCATCATTTGCCCAATCATGGCAGTTCCAGCAGTACCGCACGATACGGGAAGGGACCTGATGGCCACGCTCACGTACACCATGCTGTACAGCTTGCTCGGTGACTACAACGCCAATTCTGTGTACGAACCTTGTCTCCCAATTTAAATGTTGATGACGCTTTTCTAGACTACTCGGCGACGACCATTCCCGTATCAAAGGTCAAACCAAGCGACGCCCCGCTTCCTTCAGACTATGCCTTCGCAAACCAGTTCGAACGTAAAATCCACGAAATCTATACACCGGAACGTTTCGCGAACGCTCCGTTGAGTGTGCAGATTGTTTGCCGACGTTTAGAAGAAGAAAAGGTTATCGAAATTACAAAGGTAGTGCGGTCGTGCCTGGAAGCCGGTAAAGCGTAGATTGGAACGGTGTCTTGTAATTTAAATTTGCATTTGAGATATGCGTATCGAAATCTCAAGATCACACATGTCTAAATCTCATTGGGAAGAATTAGAAGAGAGGGAGTGCCAACGAGCATTGCCCCAGTTGCAGGTGATGAGAAAAGCTCATTTCTGCCAAAAGTAACTACTAAAGCCAACAAAGTCGCTGGATTTTAACCTTTCTATGGGTGCTACCTACATATCACAATCGACTTAATCGTCGAATTTTATTTCCTGTTTTGGTGCAATTGGTGATGAGGCATGATGAGAATGGTGGGAGACTCTGTTTAAATCTTCCCAAACCCAAAGATATCTTTCAACGCCGCAATGTGATGGAAGGGGCCATTATGGATGGGGCGATGTCTAAGTCCACCTCAACCACACAAACTCCGGTATCGCAGGCACGGTTCCGCACAAAAAGAGCAGCCGATCTCGTTGGTCAAAAACCGCGCGGGGCTTGCGGTATGCTGCCAGCATGCCAACAGGGGTTGAGGGAACTTACAAATTTGGAGTGGAAGTCACACGCCGAAGTTCCAGTTCCATATTGCTCCAAGACCCGAGCAGAGCGCAAAAGTCAACAGGCAATGGCACTGGTGTCACTGATGATGTCACATTGGCTGTGAAGAGGGGAGGGGAGCAGTAAATGTTGGAATATCAGTTGCTGTGGTCCCATCGTTCACCTTGCTTCACCCCACCAACGTTGACAATGTCGCTGCCCAACACGCGAGGCACGCGCATTGTGTTTGTTGGCGTGAGTGGCTGCTGCATTTGACGTCCGCACACTCCGACTCACTCCCGCGCAGAACATCCCGTACGACTACTCGGAGGAGCAGCTCACGGACATCTTCAGAGCGGTCGGACCAGTGACCTCATTCAGACTCGTTTTCGACAGGGAGACTGGAAAACCAAAGGGATTCGGTGGGTGAAGTCTGCTCGACACCATTTACCTTTCATTCCCTGCTCAACACTCGCAACACCCAGGCTTCTGCGAATTTGCCGACCCAGAAACTGCATCCTCCGCCGTCAGAAACCTCAACAACTACGAACTCTCAGGCAGACAGCTGCGTGTCGACTTCGCAGAATCGGAGCGCTCAAAGGCCGACGAGGAGGCGTTGGCGAACAGCATGGCAAAGGGGCCAAACGTTGGTGGGGGGGGCCCTGGTGGTCAGTTTGGCGCGCCGGGCCCGTTCGGACCGGGAGGAGCAGGAGGGCCTATAAAGATGATGGTGGAGCGCGAGCGTATGGAGAGGGAGCGCGCAGACCGGGAACGAGAAAGGGACTTGCGGGAGCGCGACCGCGAACGGGATAGAGACAGAGACAGGGACAGGGATCGAGACAGAGACTACCGCGACAGAGACCGGGATCGGAGAGACGATAGGGACAGAGACCGTGACCGACGGGACGACAGGGACAGAGATCGAAGAGACGATAGGGACAGAGATAGAGACAGGGACAGGGATAGCCAGCCGCCAGCGACGGGTGGCGAGCAGGTTGTCCAGCAGGTCGTCGCGGGGATGCAGGCTGACAAGATGTTCGAGCTGCTGTCGACTGTCAAGGTGCGTTCCGTTTTCGTCTGGGGACGAGCTATGGTGTGGTTAGGATTGGTGGGAAAGCAAGCGATGCCACGGATTGCTGGATTGCGGGTTCGGTGGAGAATCGTCTCTGGAGGGCGTATGGCTCTGAGACATGGTAGGGCACGATACAGGGCAAGAAGCGGGATATGCGATAAGTCCAGGGACGTAAAGATGACATCCCCGCGCCAAATATCCTGGGCGAGTCATTTTGTGGCACATCGCTCGCTTGTTCTTGGTCTCACACCCTCACCCCGTCCCCCATCTCTCCCCATACCCGCATCCTTTGCAGCTCCTCGCCACCAACCAGCCCGACCAGGCCCGCGCGCTGCTCGTGTCGAATCCGGGGCTTTCGTGAGTTGTTGCATGGGGGGGGGGGGGGGGGTGATGTACTGCAGGAGCGGCCAGTCTGGCCTGGAAAGGCGCATCTATTTGTCCCGGCTCCAAAGCTAACCACTCTACTCCCCAACCCCATTCCCACCAACCCCTACCGCAGCTACGCCCTCTTCCAAATCATGCTCCAATCCAACCTCCTCGACGCCCAATCCGTGCAGCGCCAACTCTCCGCACCCGCTCAACCCGCACAGGCCCTGTCCCTCCTCTCGCAGCCGCTCGGGGGGCAACTCATGGGCGGCGTCGGCGGCGTCGGCGTGGGAGGGGGAATGTTTGGGCAGCAGCAGCAGCAGGGGTTCGGAATGGGACTCGGCGGACTGGGCGGCTTGGGCGTTGGCGGTGTCGGTGGAGTCGGCGTCGGCGGAATGGGCGGCTTAGGTGGGATGCAAGGGTTCCCACAGCAGCAGCAGCCCGCTTTCCAGCAGCAACAGCAACAACCGGGTCAGGGCTTCGGGTTCGGCCAGCAGGCCCTCCAGATGGGCGGGCAGCCGCAGGTTGGCCAGCAGCAGGTCGGACAGGCGCAGCAACCCGCGCTCACGGAGCAGACGAAGCAGGTGCGGTGCGGGGTGCGGTGGCGGTGTTCATGGGGGATGACTGACTTTTGGACTTGGGTGCCACTTTTCCCCATAACTTGGTGGATCCGAACCACTGCTGTTACCCCAACATTAGCTCATCATGGGCCTTATGTCGTTGACACCGCAACAGGTCGAGGCCCTCCCGCCTGCAGAACGGCAGCAGCTCATGGCGCTGGTAAGTTCATTCCCTAAACGGTTGTATTTGATTCCGTCGAGTTGTTGACCCATATCTTTTCCATACTTCAGCGACAATCATTCAATTTAGGTTAACTGCTCGGGAACGTGGGAAGCACGCCGGCGGGAGTTGGCTTGTACAGATGTATTGGTATCGAAAGTCGCCACAAGTGTGGCGAATACATGCAAGCATGACAACGAGCGTGTTGCTCGTGCTCGACATATGAAAATATAAAAAGTTACAGCCCCAACAACCTCCGACCCTTGTCTTCCATAGCCTCCCTACTTCCCTCCCCTTGTCCGAACTCTTCCCTCTGCACCTCTATCACCGAGTGCCCACTGCTTGCAGTCTCGGGTCCATCCTGAGTTTCTTCTCGAGCGCGACGTACCTCTCCGGTGCCGTCTCCTTGTGCTTCGCCATTCTTTTCTCTAGAATCCTGATCTTGAACAACGCGCCCTCGCTGAACTTGACCCATTCCTCCGTCTCCTCCACACCGAGCGTATCCGCCGTCTTGGTGTACGCTTCTTGCCGCCGCTTGTACTCTCCCGACAACTCGTCAAGACGGGACTGGATGATGGTGGCTTTCTCGAGGAGCCGTTCCTTGAGAGATTTCAGACATGCGTCTTTGACGGACGCCGCTTCGGCTGGTGTCAGGTTTGCCGGGTCGGCCTGTTGGGCGTGGTGGGTGAAATTGAGATGTTATCAAAGGCGATGTGGTATTTCGCACACCGCTTATACTCACGACATTGATGAGGAACGGACTGAGGTAATCCAGCTCCTGCTTCTTCCTCTCTTCTTCCTCCTTGGCTCGCTCCTCCTTTTGCTCCTCCTCCTCCTTGGCCGCCTTGCCCTCGCCCCGGATGGTATCGTACACGCTCACAGACAGTTGTATGTTCTTTTCCTCCGCACGCCGCGCGGACAAAATGTCCCGCACTTCTTTTTCCGCACCTCGTACGGCGCTCAGACAAGCCGACTGGCTGCGCATGAGTCCGGACAAGACCGCAAACAGCTGCTGTGTCTTGGGAGGCTTGGCGTACGGGTTGGCCGCAAAACTATTGAGAAGCTCCAAGCTGATGTTCTTGCTGTCGCTTGGGGGTCTCTTGAACTCAAGGAACGATGGCACAATGCGGTCAGGCTCTCGGTGGTAGATGATGCGAACTTTTTCTTCCTTGAGGAAATAAGTTTTCTTTGCGGCGTCCTGATGGGCGGGGAGTGACGGGTCGCGCGCAAATTTCTCCGTCATTTTGATCACACGGCCCCGGTCAGGAAGCGTCTCCTCGTCATCGCGCTGGTATGAAACACGATGGGCCTTCAGCTGTAAATAAACAGCGCACCGCTCGCTTTTACACTCACCGAGTCTGTTGGATCAAAAACGACGCTCCGATAATACAGATTGTCGTCCCGCTCCTCGTACAACTCTACGACCTTGTTTCCCTCGTCCACTCGCCTCAGCAACCCGTCGTGACGTGCAGCGGCGTAGAAGTTCATTTCTTTCGTTTGGTACGAGATCATGACGTGATCTTTGAGAGCATGGGGACGTCCCTTGTCGAAAAACTCATGAATGAGCCGAAGGGTCGGGATGCGCGCACGCTCAACGAGCTTGTCCCTGGGAAATCAAAGTGAATACGGGACTTCCGGGGATTGCGAAACGCAGCAAGACTTTACCAACTTTCGGTTCGCGAAAAACTCTCTTATCTCGCCCGAGAATCCCTTGGATACGTCTTTGAAGTATGTGATCCTTGTGATCATTCCGTCGGGCCTGTGATAATCTGCAAAAGTCTCAACTCTCGCATTTCGATACGTGACACTCTTGCTTCCTGTCGGGCACTTTCGTTCATACTGCTCCTGCGTAAGGGACAACGCCTCCACCCAGCTTGGGGGGAGGTCAACACGGCCTTCTTCATTTGTGACGTCGCCTTCTTCGTCCTCGTCATCACCCTTGCCAATATTGGAGGCAGCCTGCCCGCTTTGGCCGGAGCTTCCCGCTCCATTCGTTCCAGAAGCGAGTTCTCCCATACCCGAGGCGTCCCCACCACCTGCTCCCGACTTTCCGTTACTTCCGGCACTTCCAGTAGGTCTCATCCGACCATCACCTGCGCCAACCCCGCTCAATCCAGGCACAGTGTTGTCGGGAAATACGAACTCCCATTTGTTGTTATCTGCCAGGTCGAACGAGATGCCCTTGAGACCTTCGTAACAGTACTGCATATTCACCCAGTAATTCAAATTGGAGAAAACAGATTCCACTCCAAGGTACATGCTGTAGTCGATGGGGTACGTCCGACTCGTGGAGGGCTCTGACAACAAAAGAAATTGGAAACATTGATGCAGTGAGGTCACAAGCGACAGCTCACCAATAAAGAAGGGTTCCGCAATCTCTCGTCGCCCTGGAAGAACCAACACCCAGGCGTGCACTCTCAATCCTCTTAATACATCGCTGTCTTCCATATCATCAGTCATCCCGCTCGCTTGCGCATCACCGCTCTCTTCGTTCTCGGCCTTGGCTGCTGCCTCTGCCCTCGCTTTGGCCTCTTGTTTTAGTGCAAAATGCGATAGGAGGACTTTGGGTGGCTTGACTTGGTACTTTGGACCCGACGATTCCGAAACATCCGCTTGGGACGCAGCAGCGTCGCCGCCCACAAGCAGCGCATGCATTTTTTGCTTGCGCTTCTCCCTCGCCTCCTCCAAAACTCTGCGCGCTTTTTGCCGTTCTCTATCCTTCAGTGCCCCACCTGCCATTCCATTCCATGCGCGCGCACTCCCGGTGTATGGAGGAGGGTATCCACCCTGGGCCATGTCTCCCCGAGTTTCGTCCACCAAGGTTACCTCTCGTGTGGCGTAGCCGGACACGACAAACGCTTCATATCCAGCTCCGCGAAGTAGGGAGACGAGGAGGACTGAGATATCGAAGCAGGTTCCCAGTTGCAGGTGGAGTGTGAACGATGGGGAGAAAACAGCTTGTGGCTGATGATGTTGGGTGTACCAAAGAAACGTTTGTTGGAATGAGTGGAACAGAGCAACGGAGTTAAACACACCAGCTCGTGAGGAGGTTGGAGAGGAACATAGGTGATGTAGTCCGCGACAAATCTCGCGCACGTGTCGTAGTTATATAGTTGACGAAACGGGAGTTGTGTTGGGCGGATGGTGGTGCAAATAAATTTCTAGGGAGCCGGCATTCTTATCAGTTGCTCAAGCACATAAAACAGATTTGCATCCCGCTTAGCATTGCCACAATCTGGTGGTCGATTCCGAGTAGAATACCCTTCTTCTCTCCGAATGCCTTTCAAACACGCACCTTGACACCGAATTCGTTTCCTGGACATAGCAGCAAATCTTTTCGCCCCGGATACACTTGAGCGTATTGTCGACGGAAATTCTCGACGTACTCCAAAATAAGCTCCTCTTTAGCGGAGTTCTCAATGTATGAGCGAGGGAGGGAGGGCAGGAGGGCTCGGGCAGTTGCTGCGATGTGCTCGCTGGTTTACCGAAGCGTCAAGCGCAGGCTTTAGACAGCAGCAACGCGCCCGTGATCACCCACTTTCGTTGCCGAACAACGTCGTTGTCCTGGACTCCCAGAACAGCCCTCAGTTGGGCATTCAGCTCGTCATCCGTCACTTCCGTGTCCGGAGCGTTCCCTGATTCCGCTTTGCTGGGTTCATTCTGAGGCGGATTGGAAGGTTGCGCGTCTTCGCCTTCGGCGGGTGCGTTTCCGGAATCGGAGGTTGGATTGAGAGCAAGTGTAGGAAGTGATTTCAGTGATTTGGAAGGGTTCACGCCGTCCGCGTTTGGACCATCCGACGGAAGCGGCGGAAGACTCGCGGACTCCATGGGCGCCTCGCTCGTGATCATTTCAGCATCCGCAGTTGAGAACAGGGGAAGTGTGGAGCCCAGCACAGGCTAGCCGGGGGTTTAGCCGGTGAGGTGACTGCGGCCACGTAGCACCACACTGGACGAAAGAGAAATCCGCGGTTCTTTGCGCCCGCCGAGACGTCTCCATGGCGCATTCTCTGAATCGCATCCGTGCATCCTGTCGGCTGGCGGGAGGTCTGCATCTGCTGCGGGATCCTGGTGCCTTCATCGCCCGCCCTTCCATTTTCAACGTCGCGCCTTCCCTTTCCCTACGAGCACGCTTTTCTTCCACAGAAGATGACGCCTTGTCTATCTTGCACTCTTCTTCCACGACACAACAGGATGGCCACGACAGCCGCCACCGTGGAAGAAAGGCTCGAATCGAATCACCTCAACCTAACCACCGCGCACGTAGGATGGAACGTCGGTCGTCCATTTCTTCCCCCAGCCTCCCCACTGGTTACGACGTTGACCTCACTCCCCCCAAAAAGTACACCTTCAAAAACTCAAAAGAAGCGCTTCGAGCGTTTCTCGCGGGTGTCGAAAGTCGCATTTCGTACACCAAAACCAGAGTTCAAGATCCGACATCTCTTGACGACCTCTGGTCAATGTACCTTTACATTCGATCAAACCATCCTGACCTTCTCGCTGAACTTCCTGATGCAGCGTGGCCCCCGATATTCATAGCATTCAGTCCGGGGACAAAATCTGGAAAGGCCATGACCGGTAGCCGATGGTTCAGAGCCAATCACGCATACGTGAAGCATCTTAAGCGCGTTGAGAGAATCGCGGACGATATGGAAGAGCTGGCCCACCATTCACCGACCGTACAAGATTTCCAAGCACTTGTGTCTGCGTACAAACCTTTGTTTACCAGTTGGGACGAAGTCGAGCGATTATTCCTTAATCGCATGAAGCGTTCCAGTGTCCCTGCGGACTCGGTTATCGCGTCACAGATTTTGAGTGGTCTTGCTGGATCCCGCGACCTTGCCAGCCTGGAGAAGGGATGGAAGGTGCTCTACGGCTCTGGAGACCTGAAACCCAACTTGTTTTCTTATCAAGCGTTGGTGAGCGTTTGGTTGCGATACACATTGTATCATCCTTATTCTCATTCTAGTTCTCACTTTAAATCTGTAGATGCAAGCATACTTCAACTCGCCAGCTCAAATGATACAATCGCCTGGTATCATAGCAGATGCTCCCATGCCAGGTCAATATGTACGCTTAACTACTGAGCATCCCGGGTACCAGTCGGGTATGAAAATCTACGAGACGACCAGGGAACTCTTCCAGGGGATGAAGTTGCAGGAATCGACAAATTTGTCTTTCATCAATACTGCAATTTTTGCTGCAGCAAGAGCGAATGATGGAAAGATGGTCGATCAGATTTTGGATGACCTGAAAAATGTTTGGAATGGCGAACCCGACATTTACACCTACACCGCGTAAGTGCAAAGGAGGAAGACAACGGTGGAAATTTTTAAAAACTGAACACTTGTTTCAAGGTTGGCGGAGCACCGAGCAAACAGTGGCTCCCTCGCTGCTGTCTTGTCTCTTCTCGAGGAGGTCAAACTCAAGGCACTCCGACCCGTCTCTGAGCGAAGAAAGCCAAACGTCGTATTCTACACGAGAATCATCAAAGCTTGCTTCGATGTGAGTCTTTGGAGCGCATATATTTGACGCAAAAAGTTAATGTTGGTATATTAAGCTTGGCGAACCTGGACAAGCTATGGAGATCCTGAAGGAAATGACACGCGAAGGGGTCTACCCAAACGTCGTGACATATAACGCCATCAGTGGGTTCATGTTCTTTGATAACTCCTCATTTGGATGGACAAATTCACACACTGCCTTTGGGAAGTCGACTACTATGCCTCGATAGGTAATGTGGAAGGTCTTCAAACGCTGACCGCGGAGATGGATAGCAGAGGAATTGCACCTGATGTTATTACATACACTTCCATGGTACGTTTGCCGGTGAACCTTGCACTTTTGGAAACCTACTCTGTGACACCGTTCTACCAGCTTTCCACCTTCAAGAACATCCCATCTCTTCCGCAATCATTTGCAACTCTAAAGAAAATGCGGGAGAAGAACATCGAGCCAAACAAAGTATCGTTTGTCAACGTGATGGACTGCTGTCGTAATGCTCGGTCACTCCAGGGCGTTGTGGATGTTCTGAGGTGGTGGGGAGACGTCAGTTCCCTTGAACAGCACCAAGAGTGTCATGCAGTGTTGTTGACTGTGCTGGGCCATGCCCATAAATGGGGTCTTGTGCTAGACTTTTGGAACGCAAAAGTTCGCGCTTACGACACCCAAACAGTCCAAACAGTCTTTCTCCCATACCGGGGAGTCATGCCATGGAAAATACGACCGTCGATAATATCTCAACTATCAGCGCTCGCTGTGATCGATAATGCCGGCTATCAGGGTACCCTTGATGATGTGAAGAGGATATGGTCGGAATCGTTGAGATGTGGGGTCAAACTTACGGGTAACTTTGCCTCGAGTCTCGTGGAGGCACTTGGCCGACGCGGCGATCTTGAATCGGCAGAGCGTGTGGTTTTGGTGGACATTAAGGAGAGTGGGCTCCTTTTGGATCCCAAAACCGTCAGTGTGCTTCTCAACTTCGCTGTAAAAAAGAATGACTCTGTCAAGGATGGATATGAGGGACTCGTAAAGCGGATTGAGGCTGTTTGGCCCGGTGTGGTCGAGGAGGCTGCCAAGGTTATGGAAGCCTATGAAGAAGATAAGGCGAGATCTGAACAGGAATGGAAGGAATGGAAGGCAAGGGTGGATTTGAACTTCGAGAATAGGGTGGATACAACCTCATAGAATCTCGTTTGAACCATTCTATGTTATTGTGCAATTACATGACAACTCGTGAGACACCCTTCTTCCTTTGCTTCTTGAGCTCCCGCTCTCTCTCCTTTTCCGCCAACTTGCGTTCGGCTTTACGTCTTTCAGGAAAGAGTAACGTCAAATCGGCCCGCTGTGCTGTGGTATCGACAACCCTCGGAACTCACCGTTCCTCAAGAGGGAGTTGCGCGAGGCGCTCCTCCTCGGCCTTTTTCAGATCTGCCTTGGATTTGTATTGCTCCTTCCAGAAGCAGGCGCGATTGAATCAACGGCACGTAATTAGGCAGGCTGGCGAGACGCTCACCTCTTTACGCTTCTCCTCGGTCTTTTTCGCTATGTCCTGGAAGGCAGCGTCGCGGGCCTTCTTGACTTTGCTTTTCGTCTGAAGATTGAGTGCGCCATTTCGTTCATCAAAAACATCGAATGCGAAAACGGTACCTGGCTCTACTCACATCATTCAGCAGGAGCGGTCCTCTGCCCTCATTGCTCCATTTGTCCACGCAGTCCAGAACGAACTCGATCTGCTTGATGCACATCCGACGGTCGGACTCGCCGTCTTCTGTCTTCGCCGGTCCAGAAGCCAGCGACGGCGGGAGGCGGAAAACGGCAGTCAGGGTCGGTTTGAACGAATCAAAGGCTTCGGTACTGCCACAAACACCAACATCAACACCAACAGCAGAAAGTTCAGATTTCACCTCCACCACGCCTGCCACACGCGTTCACTCACTCGACAGGTCTAATCTTGGGCACGTCCGACAGAGTGAGTTCTTCCAGCCACAAACCCCCGGGCCCGTCCTTTGTATCCATGAGCTTGAAAAACTCCTTGACGGACTCGTCCTTCAGGATAAGGTCGGAATACTCGGAAGACTCTGTTTGCAGTGTGTGCGTGGCGGGGTTGATCGTGGGGTGGGTCCGCGTCCGGGGGAACGTCTGCACTCGAGCAAAACGGTGAAAAGAGGCCACAGCGCGCAAAGGTGGAGGGAAAGACGCACCATGTCGAACCTCTCGTTCGCCTTCGCGGCAAGTTTGTTGGACATGATGGAGAAAACGAAGTCATCGCCGGTGTCTTTGGGAAGCTCCACAGTAAGTTCCTACGGATCCCCGAAAAGTGGGTCACATTTTTTCGTTGGACCTGCACGAAGGCGCCACGTACCAGAGTATCGTAGGCGGGGAACAACCAGTTGTAAATGAACCCGAGCACGACGTCATGGCGCGGGAGAAGCTGGTGAGTTTGTGGGATATGGAGGCCCATTTGAGTAATGATCTCATACCACGAACCAACACCTCCCTGTGCCGCTCTCACACCCCCACCAGGCACGCCAAACGCACTTTGAGCCTTCCCAACACGCTGACGACGCTCTTCCTTCCACTTGCCCAGAAGAGGAACTCCCTGTCCGACTCGACCATGAGCGTGTGGGCTTTGCCGTCACCGATTTCGGCAAAGTTGAGGGACCAGACTGAGTGCGTTGTGCGAAGCCTGGTCGGGAAAGCGTGGTGGG
>KQ965776.1:138066-324691 GCA_001574975.1 Gonapodya prolifera JEL478
CCCCCCCCCCCCATCGCGCCAAACCAAGTCACCCCACGTAACTTCACCCACTCACCACTCGGTCGCGAACGTCGAATTCTTTCCCCTTCCCAGCCACCACACGACGCCATACACGATCAGCACTGACACCGCAACAGCATCAAACCGCCAATCCTGTGCCACGGCCGTCGCGAACATTCCTATTCTCCCCGATTGGCCCGAGCCGGGTGTGCCGGGACTAGCGCCGCCTGCTGCGGGTGGCGGGAAAAAGGAAGAAAAGAGGGACCCCAAGCCGGAGCTGGGCGCGGGTGGGGGGGTGTAGTAATCATCTGTGCGAGGTGGGGGTAGGTTGAGCGACAGAGAAAGGCAGCCACTAGGCCCATCAGCGCTCATGAAAACGCGCGATTGGGAATCCATGGCAGAGCGGGCATCTGCATCTTCCGCGTCCATCTTCCGTCTTTCCCCTCCATCGGGCCGGCCCCGCGATTGCCAACATCACCGCACCATCTTCGTCCTCGTCGTCGAATTCGGCCGCGTACGCAACTCGACACAACACGGTGGCGATGATCGCCAGTGCGAGCGCGATTGCCAGCCAGGAGCGTTGGGAGCGGCGCATTGGATTTGACACGAGTAGGGTTGCGCCACAGTCTATCTTCATGAGGCCGGAGTTCTTTTACTCTCGTCTCATCCGCGCCCTCAATTTATCTTTCAGTAAGAGCGACAACGCTGCACATGAGCTTTTCCTTGTAAGCTTTAATTCAAAGAGATTTTACAATATGAGTCACATTTTTTTGATCACTCCATTGATTGACGTTTAGTGGATTCCCCTGGCTTCGTGGTGGTGATGGAATTTCTGCCAGACACAGTGGCTTTGTTGAGGTTCTTGTTCTCTGCATACGAGTAGAAAATCATCGACGAAGTTCAGTGTGAATTTTCAGAAGAGGACGCCACAACTCACGTTTGATCGCCTCCGCAAAGACAGTGACCATTTTCAAAAAGTCGTTCTGAAGGGTGTGAACTTCTTTGACGATTGACATGCGGGTGTTGACCTTTCCCCCACGAAGACCGGAAAAGTCAAACTTGGTGGCTTTCTTTATGGTGTCGAGGATTTCATTCAGTGGTCGGGTTATAAATATCCAAGCAAAGAGGACGGCCATCGTGGACAGAGAGAGGACAACTACAACAGCTGGATTGGGCGAGTGGAGTGTGTCGTCATTACGACATACTTTTCGTGTTGCACTGTGGGAGTCACAGACCTGAAACAATTACGACGATCATTGAGCGCACGCCGCTTGCTCTCAAGTTGTCGGCCAAGTTGATAGTATCGCCCAAATAATCTTCGAGTGGTCTGAACAATGGGAAAGCAAACTCGTCAATCGAAGTCACAGCATGTCTGTCTGTAAAGGGTAACATACTCACACCGCCGTAACAAGAATGTATCGGTAGTCGGACAATACCTTTGTTGACACGCTGAAGATGTTTTTGCCTATGACCCATGTGCGATCGTCAAAGGTTGACGCGAGGTTCCCTCCAGCGTACTGCAAGATGGCAGACGAAGATAGGTTCAGCAACGGGTAGTTGATGATATCGAAATCAAAAATGGTGTTTAAGGCGTAGGCGCCATATGCTGGGTTGATGACCTTTTTCAAAGTCTGGGCATAGAATTAGAACAGATGATTGATGGTGGTGATGCGAAATGCGATCTTGCGATCCACACCTTTGCTTGCACAGTGCTGTTCTCCAGGCCGCTCATAGCGATGACTTCACCCTTGGAACTGAGCACGTAGATGAGAGTGTTGGGCGTCGCCGTATGCTTGATGGATCCAAAACACCGCAGAACTTCTGGACGGAGAATCCAATCTGACTTGTCCCGATTTGAACACCGGCCGGGTTGAATATCGGCATGTACATGAACTGCAGGATCTCATCAGGGAACACGTTTGGGTCACCGACGACCGACGTGTCCCTTGCCATGGCTGCGAACATCTTGGGGTCGACGTTGGGTGGAATACTGAGGATGAGCGGTCGAAGGGTGAGCGACGGCATGTCGAGCCCGTAAAAGTTGATCATTCCGTTGGTCGTGTTGACGGGACAGAACCGCGCGCAGGTGAAGTTGCTTGAGCTTAGGATGAGCCCCACGGAGTATCCTGCGCCGGTGATGATGCCGTTCCGACCAAGGATGATCGTAGTGCGGGAGTCGAATATGTTTGTGCCGAAAGATGTCACGTCACCTTTTTTGTTTTGTTTTAGTCGGATTTCGCGGATCAGAGAATGCTTGAGAACACTTACTTGTCAGCCCAAACTTCCACAGCGTAACGTTTATGAATGGTATTAGGTTGCTAAGCAGAAAAGGAAGAGCACCAATCTCCTTTGACGCCTCTCACGCGGACAGCCTTGATCAAGCACAGCACTTACGCTTGATCACTCAGCGCAAGCGCATTCGTCTCGATAACCGCTGCAAGAGCCTGACTCGCGAGTCGCATCTTGGTTGACGCACAGCAAAATTATTTTGCGGAACGGTTGAATGAAGTCCAAGACGACATTGTGACGGACCTGGTACTCGTACGCGTCGATGGCATTCGCAATCATTTTGGTCGCGTCCTTTTGTCGAGAGTTAGCGAGCGCAAAGACGCTTTTGACGGCTTGAACGGGACAGATTATGGGGTACGTTGATTCCACCAACAATATGGTTCGCGGATGTGTCAATCATATGTACGGTGTAGCGTAAAGCTGTCCCAGCCATACCTTGATCCGACGAGCTCGAAATACTCGTATTGTTCGTAATGACACCCACGGAGATAGTGATCGCCGCCACAAGACCGGTGCTATCAACGTAGTCATCAGATGTGTGTCAGACCCGCCCCCTTTCCAAGTCCTCCAAGTCCTCCAAGCCCTCCAAGCCCTCCAAGTCCTCCAAGTCCTCCAAGTCCTCCAAGCCCTCCAAGCCCTCCAAGTCCTCCAAGCCCTCCAAGCCCTCCAAGCCCTCCAAGCCATCCAAGCCCTCCCGCACGCCAATCACTGTCAATCAAGATTCACCCACCAAAAGAGCACCAAGAGAATTATGATGGACCGAAGCTGCAATCCCAACGTGCGCGCCTCCGGCGCAGACTTGGGCTTGGGCGCCGTCTGTGACACAGAGGATTGCGCATCAGGGGACGATGGGTCGTCCCTGCGGGATGCCCAGCCGTTTGACATTGAGTAAGACAAGATGATTGCGCTATTGCTGAGCTCTTCGCCACCTTCCGGGGGGGACGGGGCTGCCTGAGTCCGGGGATGGTGAGGCGATCATGGATCACGACAACGACTCCGCCTTTCTTGAAAAGTGCAGCGTCTAACGGCTCGTGATGGCGTGTAAAACGGATTGTCGAGGATGCCATCTTGTACAAGGAGTGTACTCGGCGGGACGGAAACGCGGTTGGCACAAGTGGGTTGATCTCGGTGCACACCATCGCCGCTTATGAACATCCAGGCACCGATGCACGGTTCTGAAAGGACTTGCGTGTATGAATAACAATCAATCATTAGAATGATAATACGGTACGACGGCGCAGGCAGCCACCTGTGTTCACATGGATCCGACGGAAGATTCCATCCCACCCCCTGCTCAGCATGAGGACGCAGAGTCGTAGACGGAGCAAAAGGTGGCTACCGTTCTCGTAACGAAAGTGGACAGGGAGCTTGCAGCCCGCCATTTCCTTGAAGGGTTTGGTGGGTTTCTAGCGTCTATTGCAAAGTGCCAGAAGAGGTGCAAATAAAGCGTCATCTACCCATCTCCTACATCTCCCACCAAACCACCATCTACCCATCTACCCATCTACCCATCCATCTTGTCCTTCTCCTTCTCCTTCCCGAAACACCCTCTCCAGCGCCCACCCCACCCCACCCTCGACATTCCTCCTGGTCCCAAACGCCGCCACCTCGCTCGCCGCCCTGGTCGCATTTGCCATCGCCACACCATACCGCGCGCGGCTGAGCATGGACACGTCGTTCTCGGCGTCTCCGAACGCCATGACGTGGTCCCAGGAGAGTGAGAGGCGGGAGAGGAGGACCTCGAGCGCGGCGCCCTTTGAGACGGAGGGGGGGATCAGCTCGAGCGCGAATCCAAGGGCTTGGGTTACGGTGTAGGTGGAGTTGGCGTGTGTGAGGAGGTAGGTGCGGAGTGCTGGGTGTGCGTGTTTGGGCAGTGGGTGGAGGGAGTTGGGGGAGTTGGGTGGGGGTGTGGCAGAACAGCAATGTCGATGTCGATGTCGGGAGAACGTGCGATAAGAATAATGTCAAAGTGATGGGAAACGCGGCAAAGAGCGCTCCTTATGAGTGATACTATTTGCGGGGCACTCCCCATGAGTGTTATTATCCACAAGGACTATTCCGCTTTGCGGGGCACTCGCCTAACTTAGGTCTCGGGGTCCTCTCTCCGCTCGCTCTGCACGCTCCGGTCAGAACGGTGATCACCTACCATCGGCGTCTTCTTCCGGCACGCATACGACAATCTTGTTGACCGTGACGAGTCCCCTCCTGACCAACGCAAGCAAGTCCCATCTCCCATCCGACTCGGGCTTCCCGCCGTACTCTCCTGCGTACTGTGTGTCTGCGACGACGTCCTCGCCGTACCCTTTCAGCTCGAGCTGGAAGTCTCTCCGAGGACGGCCGTCGTGGTCGTGGTGGTCGTCGTTGGCGCGAGGTGCGGGAGGGACGGAGACGACCCTGTAGACGCGGTTTCGGACGTAGAGCATGACGCTCGCGGCGACGACTTTGCCGGGACTGACTTCAACCCCCGTGGAGAGGTCTGTAGCGAGGTTATGGACGACCTCCCCGTCCAGCCCTTTGTCCCAGACAAGGTCCCCGTCGACATAGACATTGCACCCATTCAGATGAACCGCAGGCATATCGTGCAAATCGAGCTCGTCTCTGATCCACGCGCACGAGGCGTGCGGTTTGCCCGTGCATATGACAAAGGGTACGTGCGGGTGCGAGCGTCTCAGACGTGCGACTGCGGCGCGTGTCAGCGGGTGTAAGGAGTGGTCTGGTGCGAGGAGCGTGCCGTCGACGTCTGAGGCGACGAGGGCGACTGCGCGTGCGGGGATGGAGTCGAGGGAGGGCGGGGCGGGGTGCGAGGGGTGCGAGGGGTGTGAGTTCGAGTCCGCGAGTGCGGGTGTTTCTGCAAGTGCGCCCGTGTGCGGCGTGTCTGGCGGCATCTGCAGCTCGGCCGCGCAGAGTGCGTGCGCTTGGCTTGCGATGGCTCGGGATATGTCCCCGCGAGTCGCACCTGATGTGGATGCTGCGGTCGGCTGGCCGCAGGAACCCCCCCGCAGCAGACACGTCGTTCAGCCGGCCACCCACCCACTCCGAGTTCAGCCGCACACCAGTCTGTGCCGCGGTCCACGCTCACTCTCCGACGCCGCTTGCGACCTCCACGGCGGTCAGGACTGACTGACTGTCTCCGCCGAAGAAACAATAAACAACACCCTCACACTCTCTCACATTGCACTCGAAGCTCTGGCGCCGTCGTCTCCTTCGAGCCAGTTCGTGCCATCACCACACTCCCCTCCACCTCACGCTCTTTTCGCCGCTTCGTGACGTCGCCGTCCGGCTGGGAACGCTTGGACTTTTCAGGGCGACAACCAAGTCGCTCCACATGTACCCATCATCCCCTGATTAGGCATGAGATTTGGTAGTGCGGGACGAGAATGGACGCAAGTCCACCAACGAGGAGCGTAAAGAATTCCTGCGCTCTCTCCTTGGTGGGGGACGTGGTGCGGACGGAGCTGGTGATGGTGATGACGATGAGGCTAATGAGGGTGCAGATGCCGAGGAGGAGACTACGAGTGGCGAATACCTCCTTGACATCATTGCCCGGAACGATGAAGAGAAAGGAGCTATTCCGGGCCATGGATCGGGAGATGGAGGAACGCGACGCACTCGAGTGGAATGCACGAGGACAGCGCTCGAAGGGACGTTTCATTCAGCCTGATCAAGTCCCCGAAATCGTTTTGAAGGATCAGCGCAAGGTTGTCAAAGTCGATAACCCGCACACCTTTGGACGTGGTAGCCGCAAGCGTGAAGGCGCGACGCTCAACGAGAAAGATCTCGCGAAGAAGCAGTGGGAAGACTCGGAGGATGGGAGCGATGAGGGAGAGGCCAGCGACGGAACGGAAGACACACACCCTGTCAGGCGACAAGGGGAAGCGCAAGGATGATGGAGACAACGCTAATCGCAAGCGCCGATTCCAGGAACTGGCAGAGAAGTTGCTGCAGGTGGTGGTGGGCTTAAGATTGAGGGTTGAAGCGCGCACGACATATCCAAAAATTAATCTTTGAAATGTAAATCATCTTTCTGTCATAATTGTGCGAACGCCGATGCTTCCACGCTCCGTCCCGTCCTTCCTGCGCACATGAGTGGTAGCAAAGCTTGCTTGTCTCTCTCTTTCTTTGTAGTGAACTTTTTTTTCGTGCAATCCTGGCAGAAGGCTCTGTTTGACATGGATGCTGGCCAGATGCAAGAACAGGTCGACGGAGAAGACAGCTTGATCGCGCAACCCTCAGCCTGTTCATGTCTTTTGGGAGTTGCATCAAAATCGATGGTTGAATGGCGTTTTGTATTGTTCCGATCAATGGTGGTGGTGGCCACAGCTCTTCTTCACCTGGCTGACAATGTCACACAGTCGACTCTTGATCAGACCAGGGACCCTGCGCGCGTGTCCCGCTCTACACCGACATGCGCACCTCCCTGCGTTCCCTTTGATCGCCCTGCGTCGCCCGTCTCCTCACCACGCTCCACACTCCCACTCGCTCCCAACTCTCCGCCCGTTCGCTCGCTCGCTCTCGCAATCCACGCAAAGTGACTCCGCCCCTGCGGAATCGCCATACCTCACATACGTCGGTGCTACATCATCTCCAATAAAGACTCTCAAGCGTGTCTCCGTCGTCTCTGTACGTCTTCCCTGCACCCAACACCTTCACCCGCTCCTCTTCACTCTTCCCCTCCCCCTCCTCACTCAGCTCTCAGTCGCAATCAGCGTCACCCCCTTCCTCAGCATCCTCGACTTCTCCCGCATCAGCAAGGCAGCTGCAGTCGCGGTTGGTCTCACAAGTACGTGTCCCACTTTTCTCGTCTCGCCCGAGTTGTTTTATGTCGCGCTACCAACCACATGCCCGCACTTCCAGCCGTAGCCACCTCGGGCGCATCCACTGCGCTCATCCACTGGTTCGCATCTCGATGTGAGTTGGGCCAAGGGAATGGCGAGCACGGAAACGCAATGCGCGGAGGACGAGGAGGCAGAGTAATCTACGCGAAGCGTATGGACGGAGTTCGACGAGGAGGCAGAGTATTTACGCGAAGCGCATGGACTGAGTCTTCCAGAGGCGATATTATCTCCGTGGAGCGTATGGGACAAAATCCGCCAGAGCCAAATGACGGGTGGGAGGAATGTGAAAGACCCGACTGAAGAGAGAGACGAAACTTGTCTCTTTCCGCGCGGCACCTCGAAGAACCGTGGTGGTGGGTCCGAGTTGTGGCGGAGGACCCGTCTGGTAGGATTCGAAGCTTGGCTTCTGCCGCGTCATGTACAGAGCAGCTGTAGTGGCGAGACGGGGCTGTGAACCACAAGGGAGAGCCGAAGCTTGTCTTCCTGGAGGGTTGGAGGGAGAGTCGAAGCGTGTTTTCAACCAAATTGGGCATCGATGGGCGCTGTGCCTTGCCGTCGTATTAAAGTCCCGCTCTAAGGAGACTCAGTTCACTTCCATTTTCACTTCTTGCTCACTTCCTTTTGCGCACCGCATTCCTGGCACACAGACGTAACCCGCGCCCACCTGCACTCCACTCCACCCACCCACGACACGTTCGTCACCCTCACCACGTTCTCCTTCTTCGCATTCCCCCGCTACACCACATGCCGCTTGCGCGACCTCACGCCCTCCTCGGCGCCCTTCACGACATTCACCCTGCCTGACTCGGTGTCGGGTGCGGATCCAGCATACATTGCTGCACATCGTAGTTTTCTGGTGTCGGGGGGAGCGGGAGCGTCGGAGAAGGAGAAGGCGAGCACTACTGGGAAGGCGAACTCCATCGCCGCGCGCCGGTTCTTTGCGATGGAAGAGGGCGCGCCAGAGGGTGTGTCCGAGACCGCGCAGCAGTCGTGGTCGAGGATCGTACTTAGTCTGAAAAACTCCAAGAATTGATTATAGAATTTATCGTGCGAGAGACCAAGTGAGGGGTTGACGTTGGAGAACAAAAATGCATCCCTTGCTCGCTGCTTTTGTCAATCAACTACCGCTCCACTCAACCGACACGACGGAATAATATTATCACAGTCTGTTGATACTTTACAAGAAATAGGCCCATGACGACGTAACCTTTTCACTACGCAGATTATTCTAAACATTACTTTTGCAATGGGCGAGCCCGTCGATGCACGTGGATAATGACCATCGCCACACTACCATCGTGCCAATCCTCTCAACTCCCTGAAGCACGTTTCGTCCCTAATATTAGAAACAAACCACTGATCACGGAGAAGTCTGCCACCCTGAAGGCTCGAATCGCGATCCCACATCCGTCCAAGATTGCATCTACTGCGTAATCGTTTTCAGACGTGATAGAAGCAACCAAACCACATCTTGGACACTTGCCACGACGGCTTAGGCAATTTGCGTCTAATGAATGCAACCCATATGTGCGATTGGACGGTTTCAGTAAACTGCTTGAATGAAGGTCGGCTAGAATTCGAAAAATGTCATAATTACATAAAACTCACATCGATGTAAATCTCCAGAAATCTCCCCCGTTCCCGCTGTTCCCCTCCTCCCAATAACGAGGGGCTCGTGGAAGTGTTGGTTCCACCCGAAAGAAAGATGAAGAGCGGAGATGTGTGTTGGTAAATCATCAAAAGCGCAGCAGAGAGATGACCAAGATCACGTCACATCCAGTCTCGTGGTCTTGACGTTGAGCAGTGCACTACCCAATCCCAGATCGAGAGCCTGCACCTCGACACCGGGTAGCGCTCCTCAGAAATACGTCCGCTCCTAGCGCTTCGCATCCCTTCAGTTGCCTGCACCTCTCGGGATTCTGGCGAGCCATCCTCCCGCGGGGCCGTCAAGAACCCATCGAGACCTTTCCAGTCCAGCCACCAACGTCCAACAGTTCTGCAGTACCCAGCCTTTCGCTGATTCGGGACCACAGGCGTCCCTCCTCAACACTCGCTGTGTCTCCAATTTTGGCCGGTATTCGGCGCGCCGCAACTTTGGAGTACTGCGCCTTTGGTAAACACGAAGGAGCCTCCGGGCCATTGGAGATCGATTGGGGCTTTTCCCGTCCTTCGCAAGATGATTGCTGTTGGTCGCGTGTGCTCTTGCCATAGCCATACGGCTTATTCGCCGTGATAGTGGCTCTATTCTCCAGATGTCCAATGCGCTTCGTCTCAGCAGACGAGCCTTCACGTCGTACGTACCTTCTATAAAGAGCATTCCAAAATCGCTCGCGGGCGAGTGGCGGCGACATCGCGCGATGGGGAGATGAGAAATAAGTGAATCGGGTAAATGAAGGATAAACTGCGGACATCACGGGAAACACTGAAACCATCTCCCATTGCCCACTCGTCTTTCAGTTGAAGGTTTGAATATTAAGCCAAAAAGAATTGAATTAAATGAACTTCTGATTCATTTTTGTATTTAGAAAGATACGTCAAGTATACTACTCAGTTTTCGAATTGATCCGTGGTCCAGAAAACCAAAAGAATAGTAAAGCTACAACATTGAACCATCAACAGAGGAAAGCCGACACCGATTGCACACATTTCCGTTGTTGCCATTACATCGTGGGCACATTAGACAGTCGCACTTGGCACACTTCTGCGTATTCACCAAACAATCGGTGCAATGGATAGACCTGCACCTGGCCGGAGACTCTCGAGTGCCGCATAAGGTTTTGAAATGCAAAGAACAGAGTGGTCCAATGTCGCATTTCTGGCATCTGATAGGGTTCGACGCCCAATTCGCAATCGTCGAAAATCTCCTGCATACAGCATCGACGTCGCATCCAGGAAATGCACACGTGTCCCAGCTCAATTCGCACTCTCTGCAGTAGTACCCGGATCCATCGCATCCACGACATTTGCAAATGTGATCTTGATAGCGGATGGAACTGAACGGAGGAATAGGCAGAGAAGTTCAACTGCTGCGGTTGTATGCATCGTCATCATGGTCATCGAATCAAACTACTTTTCAGAAGGAAGACTAGCTCGAGAGACGAGATGATGATTATCACAACACATTTCAGCAACACACAATCCCCACTCACCTCCGAGTGCCATACTGCAGCGGTGACACCTGAATCGACTCGTTTAAATATCATATTTTTTCTCCCAAACCCAATCACTGATATAGCTACGTTGCTCCACTCACCTCAATCCTCGCATATGATGTTTGGTCTTTGCAACCGTTACGTCCCGTCATTTTCATGTGTGACATTTGCGACCGCAGTTGCCGAAAAGTGCGCTTCACGTCCTCTTCGCTCACGCACACCCAACCCGCCATCGCCCACCCGCCACGCACACAATGTCCTCGCTGAAAGTCCTCGTGCCCATCAAGGTGCGTACGCGGCGGACGATGGGGGGACGGGGACATGACCGTGCCGATGTGACGCGCACCGTACCCGATGCTGTTTCCCATCGCGGGCTGTTCCTCACCGCAACGCCCGTTTCCCGCGCGCTGCTCTGTTCCACTGCCGTCCACGTCACGCCGTTCCTCCCCCGGTGCCTGCTCCTGCTCGCGCAACACGACGATTCCGACACACACACGGACCCGCAACTGGACCACACCAACCCACGCACCCACGCACCCACGCAACGAATGGAACGATAGAGGGTCATTGACTATACGGTCAAGATCCGCGTGCTGCCGGGCGGAAAGGGCGTCGACACCAACGTGAGTTCCTGCTCGTGATCCTTTTCCCCCGTCACCAACCCCCTTCACCTCAGGTTAAACACGCCATGAACCCTTTCGACGAGATTGCGATCGAGGCTGCCGTGCAGCTCAAGGAGGCCAAGAAGGCGTCCGAGGTCATCGCGGTGTCTGTTGGTGGGGCAAAGTCCGTCGAGACCCTCAGGACGGCGCTGGCTATGGGCGCGGATAAGGCCGTGCATGTCGAGACTGACGCGGATGTGCAGCCGTTGGAGGTGCGTTGTGGGTGGTCGGGGGACGGGGCGGGAGGGGGGTTGGCCAGAGCCGATCGGATTTATGGGCAGGAGGGAGGGTGGGGTGACGAGGAGGGTTGAATGATGTTGTGGGTTGGACGAGAGTAGATGGACGTGCGGGGAACGTGGGATGGGCGAAGCGTGGAGGCGACGAGGGTGGATGAGACACGGCATCTGTGGAAGGGCGAAGACATTCGTTCAGGCAGACACGTGCGTTTTCGACGCGTATGAGACCGGCTTTCTGGGAGGAGTGGATTCACCTGGACAAATCGCGGACGTTCCGAACCAGGGACCCAACGCCGCTACCCACCCAAACTCACGCACCTTCCCGCCCTTCAGGTCGCCAAACTCCTCCGGGCGGTTGCGGACAAGGAACAGCCCCAAGTTGTCATCCTCGGCAAACAAGCCATCGACGACGACAGTGCGCAGACGGGCCAGATGCTCGCGGGCCTGCTCGGGTGGTCCCAGGCCACCTTCGCGTCCAAGATCGAGGTCGAGGGCGACTCCCTCAAAGTCACCAGGGAGATCGATGGAGGGCTGGAGACCGTCAGGGCCAAGGTGCCGGCTGTGTTGACCACCGATTTGAGGTGAGGAAAGGAGCATCCTCGAAAGGACGGCGTGTTGGCTGTTGGTTTGGTTTCGGTGCGAGCTGTTTACTGACTATGACTGCAACCCGTACCACATGGCAGATTGAACACCCCCCGCTTCGCAACCCTGCCCAACATCATGAAGGCCAAGAAGAAGCCCCTGGCCAAGCTGACGCCCAAGGACCTGGGCGTCGACATCACACCGCGACTGGAGATTCTCGAGGTTGCCGAGCCCCCCAAGCGGAGTGGCGGGCGGAAAGTCGAGAGCGTCGATGATGTGAGTGGTGTTGTCGTTGTTGGTCTGAAAGCCAACTGTGGGATTTAATTGGGTTTCTGGTGCTTGCTTTTGCGATGTATAGCTGATCGACAAGCTAAAGAACGAGGCCAAGGTTATCTAATAAAAGAGGGATTCCTTGTAGTATATTTAGTCATAGAACGAGCGCACTTCACCGACCCACACGTTCCCATTTCGCTCAATCATGCCACCGAAACAGACCCAGAAAGGTGGCGCAAAGGGAAAAGCCAAAGCGGCCCCCGCCGACGGTACGCCCGATCCATCGCTCGATGCGGATCGTTCTAAACGTCTCAACCCTTGCAATGGTTTCGGTGGCCGACAGAGGACGCGTCCGGGTCCAAGGAGAAGCTTAAACCAGCCAATAGCGTCAAGGTAAGCCGTGGCGCGATCGCGGGTGCCCGATTGCACTGACGATCGTGCGGATGGGTGCCAGGTCCGGCACATTGTAGGTGATGCATTAGTTTCCGGTTTCGGCGGGGCTTGCAAGGGTTCGTGCCGCGTTTGACAGCTCTGCGAGAAGCATTCCAAAGTCATGGAGGCCATGGAGCAGCTCAAGGCCGGCGTGTCGTTCGATAAGGTGAAGAACGGAGGTTCTCCTCCACGGCGATGGTGGTGTGGGTCAACTGCCTCCGACTCTCGGTCCTGTAGGTCGCCGAGAGTTTCAGCGAGGATAAGGCCAAAGCCGGCGGCGCGTTGGGGTTCATGAACAGGGGGTCCATGGTGGGGCCGTTTCAAGAGTGGGTCGTCTCGTGCGGTTGGAATTGGATTTGAATTTGAGGAGCGCTTCTTGTCCCAGTGCGGCATTCCAGCTGAAGCCCTCTACGGTGTCCAAGCCGATTTACACAGATCCGCCCGTGAAGACCGTACAGTGAGTGGTGAATCCGCCGTACTCGCTTGATGTTTCTGCGACAGCCCCTAATACTTTTCAGTGGCTATCACATTATTATGGTGGAGGATCGAAAATGAAGAGGAATGTGCTCTCAAACGCTTGGATGAGACCAACGGAACGGGGACACGGACGGGGAAACGGGGAAAAAACAGAGTAGATGGTCGTATTGAAAAAGCGCATTTTGTATTAATGTTTCCAAACTTTTCCGCACATATCTTTCAACTTCTTTCAAGCTTTGCATTGCAACAATCCCTGACGATCTCACATCACAGCTCGACCTTGTCCGCAGTGCCCATCACCTTCTCCTTGATCTTCTCGTAGATCCCAGTTCCACCCTCCGAAGCCGCCTTTCCGGCGTGTTTTGCTACCAAAGAAATGGTGTGAATGAACCGCTAGGAGCGGTACGCAAACACACGTTGTTGCTCACCGGCAGCAGTTGCGTCGGCTCCTGCCGTGCCAGCGAGACTCGTGGCAGTCTTTGCGTGCTCCGTGGCGGCCCGGCCGTACTCGGTAGCCTGGGCGGAAGCGTCACTGGCAGCAGATCTCGCTAAAAATGGCGGTGTTAACTCGAGCTTTGCAATATGAAAATGGTCGACACACACCATACTCGGCTGCATTCTTTGCGCTGTCTTTCACTACGTATGGAAGGGGTTACGTGACAGAGAGTGAGAGCGATTCGGGTTGCAAGTTGTGAGTGTAGAATATCGATGACAGTTTAACTTCAATACCCGCTCTCACCAGAGCCAGCGGCCTGGGTGGCGGCACCCTTGACGGTATTGGTTGCATGCTCGAAGGCAGAACCGGCGCCGGACACTGTAGATTTTACGCTCTCCGTCGCCTCCGCTATGAAGAATAAATGTTTGAAGGGGAACGACACAATCCTTTAAAGCAAACCTTTTACCTCCTGCCCCCATCGCTCTTCCCGCTGCACCACGAATTCCTTCAACAGTGTCTTCCACACCTCGCTTGCCAAATTCCAAAACGTTCTCCACTCCACCCATGGCCCTTTGATACATGTCCTCCGCTCCTTCTTGCACTGTTTCGACAGCCCCCGTTGCAGCACCAATGGCACGCTCAATAATGGGGATGTTTCGAACAGACGGAGCGTGCGCCCTCTTGGCGGAGATGACGAGTACACCATTAAGCAACGACGCTTGAATCGACCCGGGGTCGGCGTCAACGGGAAGAGTGACTTCGGCGGCAACTTCTCGCTCCATACAAGGAACTTTCTGGGAGGTCAGGACATCAAACCATCCAGTGCGACCTTCCAACTTTTCTGCACCGGACTCGGATTTGCTGACACATTTGTGTTCTCCATAGACCGAGACAGAGCGGCCGTCTACTGTGACATTGAGCTCTCCACGGTTGAAACCGGGGACATCAAGATAAGCTGTGTATCCGCCGTCCGACTTTTGGAGTTGGAAGTCTGAAAGGGCATCCCTCCGAACAGTGTCGATCGAGGACAGATAGTGGCTTAAAAACGCGCTGGATGGCCCAAATAGTTGAAAAATGCCGCGGCGCTGGAGAAACGGACCCACTCACATCGCATCGTCCGAACTGCGAGAGACGTCACGCCCCCTCGGGTTCAGAGACCACGGAGACAGTCTGTCAGGCCAGAGCGCGCACAGCGCAGGAGACGTTGCGACAAGCAGGGCGAGCAGCGTGGCGAGGAGACGCGTTGCGATCATTTCGATGGCGGAGAAATGTGCTGATGGTGACACCGCGGCAAATTTAAGGAGAACAACCGGTTACGTCACCGTTAGCCAATTCACTTCCCCCACCCCTTCGCGGAGACATAATATGCATATCACAATGAATACAAATTTTATTTACAATGAATAAAATCAGACGAAGTCCTTTGTTCAAAACGGAAACCCTTTCTGTAAGCAAGGCGGAGCATCATATCGTAAAACGCTCTCCATCTGCAAATCTATACCGATGGGAGGAGGTTTGACCCATCGGGTGGACCTTCAGAGGAGGGAGTCTGGTTGTCGATATCCGTTGTTGTATTGTCCGGTATCGTTTTGGGGTCGGTGTCATCGGCAATAGATTGGTATGCTGGTGTTTCAAGTGTCCGGGAAACGTCTGTAGGACCGTCACCGGGCACAGGAGGGGGTGATAAATCACCTTGGACGACGTCTGTTTCTGTGACACCGTGATCTCGCTCTCCCAGTCCAGAAACAGGAGAGAAATGGAGCCCGGAATCTACGGGCTCAGGCTTCTCAGATGAGTCCTGATGTTCCTTTACCACATCTGGTGACGGTTGTTGACCAAACTCCTGGTTACCAGACTCCGGGCGAGCATCCGAATGAGCGATTCCTGTTGTTGGGGAGGTATGTTGTGCTGATTCCAAACGTTCGGATTCCAGGTGAGAATCGGCAGGGGAGACCCCTACCGTCGAGGACTGTTGTGCTGATTCCAGACCTTCAGTCAACAGCTGAAACTCTGTCTGCGAAATCCCCGAGGTAGCCGAAGTCTGTTGCGCTGATGGACGTCTGGAATGACCCTCCCCGGGTGGGTGATCTCCCGCAGTCGGGGGTCGTATTTTGAGGGAAGTTGCGACTGTGTTCGTTTTTGTGAGACGTTCCCACCACTGGGAATCGTTTCCACTATTCTGTCTTTGTACTCTCTTCGGTCCACCAGCGGATGATTGTGGTCTCGATGTGGCACCTCCAGATGCACCGCCGTCTGGTACCAATTCTACAAACAGCAAAGAGTCTCAAAGAGTGGGCAGGTGGAAGGGCAACCCCGAAAAGTACGTACCAGTTTGGGGCGGCGGCTGAGAGACTTCCGATTCCTGCTGCTTGGCTGCTCGCTGAGTGCGCAAATGTTCGTGATCATAGTGATGATGTCTCCGACATTTGCGACAATACGTGTCTGCGGACAAAGATGGGATGTAGTTTGGAACAGCCGTATGCTCCGAAAGTGCTGAGGCAGGGCGTGATCGCGGCACTCCATCCGCGACGCTCGAGTCGGTAGGTTGAGGTTTATTGCGGGATTGCACGGACGAATTAAAGGTTGAAGATGGTTTTGAGGGAGATGTCGAGCGAGAGGGTGGTTTCAGGGTCTCAGATTCTCCAAGTGGTGACTTGCTGCGATTTCGCGAGTCTTTCACTCGTGTAGGAATTCGGCCGGTACCCAATTTGGCTGCAACGTCGTCTCCACGCTTCAGTACGATCTCCGATCCACTCCGGACGAGGTTTGCTTTTCCATGTTGTTTATCTTTAGACCTTTTGGGCGTTGGTCGAGTTGGAGAGCTGTCGCCATCCTCGTGATCTCCATCAATACCAGCGTCGAAGTCAAGCTCCTCATCCGAATGAGTGCTCGCAAATGCAGCCAAGTCTGTGGGACTCGGGTCACCATCAGATTTCACCTGCGACAAGTTGGGCGTTGAGGAAGATGCAGCGTGATTCCATTTGGAGGCAGTGAGCGTAGATTTCAAGTCGTGCTGCTCGAATTTTGGCGGCTGAAGCTTTTCAAAGGGTAAAGGAGGCGGCTTTGATAATGGCGGTGATTTATCAGTTCGAACAGCATTGGGCGTTGGCTCCTGAACCCTCAGCTCAGGAATGCGCAGTGAATCGTCAACGGAGGGTGCGTTTGTATGCTCTAGGGTTATTGAAGCCGTCCGAGGTGTTGCATCATTCTCGGTTGCCTCATCTCCTGTGATCTCCTGAAAGAAAAGTTGATATTGCGAACTCCGTTGAGGTGAATCATCAAGTTGATTGGAGTATTCAACCCCATTCAATCGAGTGACACTAGCATTCGCTTGTGTTCGAAGGTTGTGTTCAGCTTCAATGGGTGCCGTCGTTAGCATCAATGCCGCCTTGTCATCGCTGTGTGCTGGAGGGGAAGATTGTTGATTTGCTGAGTCTTTATCGAACTGCAATCCATTGGCAGAAACAGAAGCCGACAAAATCGATGCCGCATCGTCACCTTCCAAGTGCATACCCGTTCGCTCAAACGCGCCTTCAACTACAGCACTTGCAAGAGCATAGTTGTCTGCCGATTCCAAATCGCTACGATCCAGACTCTGGCCACGGAGGCCTTGCTTAAACAAATGATGAAAGACTTGACGACTGGTTAGAGCTACGGATTGTTGGCTATCCTGGCTTGGAGCCCGCGAAGACCGGGCAGGTGCCGTCCGAGGTCGACCGCGAACGTGGTGAACTCCATCTGTTTCATCGGCTTCGGAAAATTCCGGCTCACTTTGCTCGTAACCAAAGAGAGACTGTGCCTGCACCGAAATTGCATCGTCATCAGGCGCTTTCTGGTGACCTTCTTCGAGAAGTCCGGGTAATCCGACGTGGGGTAAACCGCGTTTCGCAGCCCTGCGTTCAAGGTTCAATCCCAATCGTTCTCGGAGATCAGCCAATCTCTTTTCAAAGTATCCCTCCATCGCAATTCCCGCATTTTTCATATTTTGCATCGCTTTGAGCATCTCCTTACGCCGGCTCTCTAGATCTTGGCATTTGAGCGCTTCCATTCGAAGTCTTAGCCTGGAACCCACGAGATCCTCCAACAGTAACTCCGCCATCCTTGATATCTCCTGGGTATCAAGTGCATGTAAAAGATTCAGTGCGTTCTCGTAACCCTTGTCATCAGCCGCGCTGGGAGTAGAGTTGGCCCGACTTTCTAGGTTGGCGATTCGTGAATCAATAATGTTGATCTCCTCATCCGCAAGTTCCAATTCGTCTGCATAGTGCAAAGCGTCATTTGACTGCCAACCTATTGCGTCCAGCTCGTGTTCCAATTGAGTCCGGTCCACAACTAGCTGCTCTTTACGTCTACGCAATTCCGCCAACAGTTCGAAGTGTTCTTTCGCAGAAACCCACGCGGTGAGCTCTCCGTCGACAATCTCCTTCTTGAAAGTCGCCCTGACTGTGGCAGCGTTCGTTGAAGCGAAATCGTTCTCGTCACGAGCAATATTTGTCATAGACTTCAACGACGCACTCTCAATGTTCTCCGGACCGAGACCAAGTGCACTACCTAAAGGACCCCCGGGAAGCCCTTCCGAGCCAAGACGGCCTCTACTGCCATTAAACATCTTTGAAATGGACTTCGGAGTGGTGATGCGCTTGAGAATAGTGATCGGATTGTACTTGTTCTTGTCCACATCTTTCTTTTGTTCATTTTGGCGCAGTCGAAGCTGGTTGTCAATCAAGGCGCGACGGTTCATGAAATCGTAAGTAGCGCCCCCACCCCGCCAAAACAAAACAAAATGCGTGCTCACCCTCAGCTCGTACTCCCTTTGTATCTTCGCTTTCTCTTCCTCCAGTTTCTTGGCTTTCCGAGCTTCACGTTGCTTGTCCATCTCAATCATGCGACGTTTTTCTGCTTCCTCCTTTAATTGCTTAAGCATATGAACCTTTTCCGCTGATGGGGAGCGAGTTACAACGACTTTCTTTGCGCCGAACGAACTCAAAGCACATACTTTTGAGAGACTCGATGTTTTGTTTCAGAGCTTTCATAAGAGTCTCTTCTTGTCGCTTTTTGCTCACGACCGCACGGTTTGCCTCGAGATACTTCCGCCTCGTGTCTTCAACCTCTGCTGTGAGGCGTTTGATGTGGTTCTCGTACTTCACTCTGAGGGCCGCTGTGCCAGGCTGGAAACAAGAAGGGTGAGCTTCTTTGGCCCCCCAGTACACCATCGAGATTTCTCACTTTCTCCTTCACACCAGGAGGCATTATTGATCCAGTGTTTGCCTGCTGTTCTTCCATCCTCCGAAGTGCCTCGTCTCGCTCTCGCGTGACCTTTTCGAGTCCCTCCATTAGACCGCCGAGTTTTTCGCCATACTTGAGCTCCATGTGCGTCATTTCTGCTCTAGAGCGCTGAAGTTGGTCAACCAGCTGTTCTTGTGTGGAGATGTCAGCTTGAAGACGAGAGATGAGAGAGTACAAATGGGTTGCTTCGGCTGAGACAGGGGTTTCAGGTGTGGGTGGAGCTCCGGGATCGTTCGTCGAAGATTCGTTTCCGGAAACAACAGAAAATGCAAGTCCTGACGGGCTTTCGGGAATGGACGCCTGGATTGAGATTGTAACGTGCACTAAAGTTAGCATAAAAAGACAGATCAACCTTCTGGCACTTACCAGTGCACGGGAGGTTGGACTTTCGGGAACACCATGGGAAGCGTCACTGGTCGGGCTGGCCATTTCATCAAAACTTTTTCTGACGTCCGGGTCCGTTTTTATAGCAGTCAACACTTTCCGTTCCTGGTGTTCGTCCGTGGCTGCACTTTCGATCTAGGCGATCATATAAGATCGGTGATGCAAACAGGGAAGCGAACACATTCCCACCTCCAAGTCCCTCATTCTGGATTGGCGTGGTCTGAACAATCCCGTGTTCGGAACAGAGGCGAAACCAGATGCGGCGCGCGCCACTGCATCCAAAGCTTGCCGCTTTTCGCGAATTTCCTCCAATGCTTTGACTTCCAATTCAGTGGGGCGCGTATCAAACCCACTGACATAGCTCGGTTTTCGACTGAGACTGATACCAACACCCAGTTGTGAGTTGGCCGAGATTTGTTGTTGCAAACTGGCACAACGCTTCTCAAAGTATTCGGCACGGTCCTCAGCATCTTGTGCGCGAGTGCTCGCTTGGCGAAGTTCTTCCAGGTGACGTAGTATGAATGGGTGGATGGCAAGCTCTTCCATTGCAGTTCCTTGCGACGGAGATGCTGGCGAGTCCTTGCATGGCGAAGTTCTAGCATTACTGCCATCAGTGTTGGGTTCGTCAGATGTCACGCATCCCTTTGTTTCGATTTCCCGTTTCCGTTTGACACCTTTCTCCACCACCCACGTCTCATATTCTGTCCTCCACTCCGAAACCATTCGATCTTGCTCCTCTCGCCTTTCTTTCATTCTGTTTACCGAGAACTGGAGCATCTGCACATCTTGGAGCGCTTTATCACGAGCTGCGCGGACTAAGTGCAGCTCTTTTTCAAGTAGGGCAGTGTTCGCGTTTGAACTACCAGCGGTTGTCGATTGTTGGGTAGCAGGCAGCGCAACTGCATTTCCAAGACGAGACAAATTCGGTACCGATGATGCTGCGTGGAGTGTTGGAGGGCCTACTCCTGCGCCGCATCGAGCACAAACAATGGTTCCTGATTCCCGCCCATCATTTCCTTCGGGCCTGATGCCTCGGGCAATGTCGAGCTCCCTCCTAAGCGTCTCGAGCTCTTTCCGTAGGCGCGTCACTTCCTCTGGTGCTGCACCACCCGCAAAGTCCCTGTTGATGACCGCCCGGTTCTTGATTCGCCTAGCTCGTTCAGCATACCGGAGTGTCCCCAAAGTTTCCGCAATGTCGCTGTCTCCAGCGGCTACACAAGCAAGCATCAGCGTCTGCGAGTTCCCCCCGAGAGAATCTTGAAGGAGTCGAGTGAGCTTAGAGTCTCGGTAGGGAACGTGACGTGCTGAGCCAGGGCGAGATCCTGCGCCACCAGCCTCTTCCGTGAGAGCGGAAATAACATTGCCAAGAGCTAGAAGACCCTGGTTTATAGAAATGCCTTCTTTAGCTCGGTCACCTTCTGCGCGAGTGCGCTTGAGGCGCTCTGAGCCTGCCAAGTCCACAAAATGGAACTTCGATGTTATGTGGTGCCACTCTCCGTCAGAATCGGACGCGACTCCCTCCTCGGTGGTGGATGGGGGAGGCTCCGTCGCAGTTGGAGCAGCGTCACCCACAGTAGCGGTGGCTTCGGGGTCGGGAGAGTTTGTGGAAGGCTCCGGTTGAGCAGCAGTATTGACTGCTGGGAGGAGGTGGTGTTTCATAATTTCGTCTCCAAATTTGCCTCAGCAGGGTCCGACATACCTTTCCGCTGTTCCCACTTCTGTTGTCGTAGTGTTACAGAAAAAATGGCGTGGCTCCGACTGCTCTGTACGTTCATTTCCGTTGCCCCAGTAGTACGACACAAGCTCCCTCTTTGGAGAACCGCCAGCACCTCTTCAACGCGTTTGCACTCTTCCTCTCGCACTCCTGTCCATGTAACTCCACCTTGACCGTCCTCTCTTATCTGCAGTTTAGATGCCATTCTCGGGTTGAGTAAGTCAATGAGCTCCTCGTTATAAAGCTCCAAGAACGAGGCCGCAACCCGATATCGAAACCTGGCCGGGTCTTTCTTATCCAGGTGGGCAAAGAGCGCCGAAATCGCCCGTGGAACAATGCCTGAGCCGATGCGGAAGATAAACGGAAGGGTGCGACAGTTTCACGTCTACCACCAGAACATACCTTGTTGCTCCGTGTTCAAGTTCCCATCCAGCCCAGTTCCCATACTGTGCGTCTTCCCTGAGCCCGTCTGTCAAAAGTTTAATGGAAATTCTGAGTCCGACGGGCAACTACCACGTAGAAATCGCACTCCGCTTGTTTCCTCATTTAAAGCTCCCAGCCAAGCCTCATATCGCAACAAGTTTTCCTACGCAAGTTAACGTACCTGTCCGTATGCAAGAATCGTGGCATTGAAGCCGTCCAAAAACTTCTCCATGAGAGGTTTGGCGCAAACTTCATAGACGTAGCTTTGCGGCACGGAAGGAGAGAACGCGTGATCGTAATTGAATAATCGCAGAGCATCGGAGCTTTGCGATGTCATGGATGTCGTCCCCGCATTGAGAATGACTGTCTGTCCATCGGGCTCGAATCGTAGTACATCACGCGCGCTCGCCAGTCGCTCCTTCGCAGAGAGCGGTCGCGCACGCACAGCTACCCGCACTGAGGTGGCCATCGCGGCCTACGGGCGAAAAGGAGCTCCAGCGAAGAAGGTGTAAGAGCCGCCGTTTGTTGGGGTGGGAGGGACCCTGCACAGAATTACCCCGTGACCGAAGCAAGAAGACTGTTCCCTTGGCAAACCAGGCGCAGCGAGCTTCGAAGAAAAGCGAAAAAGATATGTACTTCCTATTACCACATTTCTCTGAATACAGGTACTATAAGGAATCTACGGAGAATTGTTCAGTTCCTCCATCCATTGCACCAATTCGGTGTCCGCTCCCTTGATCGGGGCAAGATAAACTACAACCTCACCCCCAGGATCGCTTACGCGGAGCAATTTATCTCCTGCAGAATAAGATCCAGATCCATTCGACCCGACAGACGCTGATGGCGAAGCCATGGCAGCCACCGAGGGAGGATCATCCCACCTCATCCCTGGTACAGACGTTGGCATGTCTCGACTGTCGACAACTCTTGCGATTCCGCGCTCCTTATCACCGGCACGGTCAAGGTCGAACGCTCGAATCAATGTATACGACCCTTTCTGACCTGGCCCTGCAACACCGGCGTCCATGCCAACCTTGCACCACACCAACGCATCTGTAAAGAGCAGGAACATGTCCTCCCTGCCTACTTCGCCGTCCGAAGAGATCACGGTCACGATGCTCTCCTTTAGCCTGCCACCGACTCTCTTGATGGACGCTGCTGGTCTTCCCATACGAGGACCCGACCTCCCTGACGGGTCATAAGCATCTAAAAAGTACGCGATAACGCTATCGGGGCATTCTGCCTTCACGACAACCCGCACAACGCGCCATTTGGCAGACCGCAGCAATCTTCGCCGGCTAGTCGTGAGCTTCAGTAGGTCGGATCCAGAGGTGATAAAAGCTGAACTGCTGATGGTCATAGTAACGCTCTCGTTGTCAGCACTCGACCTCGAGCCTGGCGCAGGCCACGCTGCCGTTGCCGGTGATTTCGTACGCTTTGTGTCAAAGGAGTACACGCTGACGTTGTCGGGGACCATTGGCTCTTCGTCCGCAACTGCATATCCGTTGTCGGCTTCCCGGACCCGAATTCCACGCAAAACACCCGAAACAACTGATTGGACTCCTTCCCACTCTCGTTTGCGGTCGTTTGCCTCGGAGACCCTACAATATCACAAAAAAATTAGCTACTGATTAGAAAGGATTGGGAAAAGACCCCACCGCGCTCTCACCTTTTCTCAACTTCCGTCAGAGCTTTCTCCAACTCGAACTCGTCAGGATGTCCATCAACAGTGACTTCCAACAGATTCTTCAGGAGAAGCGGATATCTCATCAGACGCTGGAGGGGCAATAACATCCACGCTTGAAGATTGAGCTGGGTATGTCGGGTATCCCTTCGTGCCCGGGCTACGACTTCCTTGTAGCGACGAACCGAGGCTCGGTTGAGCTTTGCACCGTTGCCGTCAACCTTGTCAGATTCATAACGTTCAATGAGCTTCGCAGAAGCCTCAAAGGAAGTGGCATAGATTCCATAGAGTTTGAGGAAGGGTGCAAATTGGAGGAATGCTCGACCAATGCGACCTTTCAATCCATGTTCCTCTGGCGCAGTTTCGATACATGCTTCCTCAAGAGCCGGCAAAAGATGATCTTTGTGCAATTGGAAGATAGCGCCGACATTAGTGAAAATGCGACGATGTTCTTCGGGACTAAGGACGCGCTCCTTGTTGCCATCCGCTCCGCGACCTTCGAGGGGCTTCACATACAATTCCATCAAGTGCCCTAGCTGGGTGACGTACGTCTTCTCGGTCGCCAAAATCTCCTTGATGATGTTGTGACGATGTGAAGGAGGTTTGCGCTTCTTCGCCACCACCGGTCGTGACGGACTGGGATCTCTCAGTAACATGGATGGGTGGGACATGTACGAGTCCAGAGAAGCCATAGAGAGCGGCCGCCCCGCCCGACCACGAATCATTCCAGCTTCTTCATCCATAAGGGCCTGCGTCCTCTCTCCTTGAGCTCGAATTAGCATTCGAAGACGGGCTTCGCGTTCTGCTTCTTCCGTTCTTCGAATCTCCAAATCCAAATCGTACACATCACGCAAATGCATCGCGAGACGACGCACGACCCTGTGTCGCCTGGTGACAACGGCGGGCGAGATGGCCGATGTTGGTCCACCAAGAGAGGTGTCAAAGCCCAAAGAAACATCGTCCATGCTCCTTGGTTCCGGAAGGGAAGGTACTGAAGGAATTGAACTGCTGATCGGCACTGGAGGTCCGGGTCGCTTGTTGAAGATTGGCAATTTATCTGTGAGTGTCCGTCCGATGATTCGAAGCGGTGAGTCGGAAACAGCGGCTCGGTTGCTACGGTGAGAGGGGGGCGCCATGATGTTCCCCGAAGTTGGTTCCTGTATGTAGAACATGGAATTGCGATTGGGGCTTGGAGGAAACAATGAGCGCGCCAACACCGAGGGCGCACGAGCGCTTGACGAGCTGGTTGAACTCCTTTCCGGCGAGCGAGAGGAAGAGGAGTACCCCGCGTTGGAGGTCTCCGGAAGAATCATGGAGGCACGACTTGGCGTTTGTGGTAGGTTGTATGACGCAAAATTAAAGTTCGAAGCTGTTCACATTGCACCGAGAAGAGTAGTCAGATTTGATTTTGCGGACTTTATTCTACGCAATAACTCACGTGTTTCAACATAGGTCGACCTCGGACTGGATCCGCCACTTTCTGTTGTGCTGATAGGTCGCCCGTTGTCCCAGACACCAGATTCACGAACGGGACCACTCCAAGATCTACCCGCAGTTGGACCATCCACCACTTCTACAATCGATGCTCCATCCAAGATACCCGACGAAGACGCCAGGGTGTAGCTCGAGTGGGACAATCGACGATTGGCCAGCGAAGGTTCCGAAATCGTGGAGCCCGCAGAGGATGGTATCATACTTGCAGTCGTGCGCCAGTTCCGCCTCGCAACCCCAGCAGTTATGTCTCTACTAGGTAATGCTCCGGCTGCTGGAGCAATCTGGTGTCTCCCCCTGTTGGGCCCAAAAGATGGAATGCCCCCAGCTTTCGCAACCTTGAGCGCCGCTTCAGCCTCCATTGCGGGCATGATGAGAGGGACGATATCTGTGTCCCATGGGTTTCCCTCCAGTCCGAGGTAGTGAATGTGGCTGAGTAGACCGAGCGAGGAAGGAAGCAAGGAGAGGGCATTGTCGGAAAGATCAAGGTAAAGAATCGAAAGAGTTTGACGGAAGAAGTAATTCGCTGAACATAAGATTGGGTTGTCATTACAGCTTGATCATATGTTCAAAAAGCACAATTTCACTTACGGAACCACTCAATCTTGTTCTCTGTCAAACGGGCAGAGACAAATCCAGGTGCCATTGATCGATCAGTATCCATGCATCACATATTGAATATTATTGAACTCACGGCTCATATCAACCACTTCCAACGAAGTCCATGTGCCCACTTCATCTGGAATGGTCCTGAACGCATTCCCCCGGCACCTCAGTACCGACACTTTCATTCCCTCGGGCGCTTCCTGCCAGGTCTCAGTCCCACAACCCTCCCACACAAACTGCTCGAGTGTGTCGTACAGGGCCTCGAGCAGAGCACCCGGCAACGTTAAAATGGGCACATCAACGATGGTCAGTGACGTGAGCATTGGCGGCAAGGAGAGTGCAGGCGTTGGGCTGAGGAAGGTCGCCACAAAGTCGTCCATAGGAGGTTCGTCGCTTTCCGTGTCCACTTGGGGAGGAGAAGCGACGCGCTCCACCTTCGCAGCTTTGCCACCGCTCTCAACCGTCACTTTGAAGACGCCAAAAATCCTCTCCCCGTCACCATCGACATCCTTCCCACTTCCCGATGCATCATCCTCATCTGCCAACCATGAAAACCTTTTTCTCCCCTTCTTCGGTCCATTTCCTGTTCCGCTTTCACCTCCTACCAACGCCCCGGACGGTGGCTTGTCGACTGTGCCATCTTCTCCCTTGGTTGCGAACCCTTCATCCCCCGGTCCTGGCCGCCATGACAAACTCGAGGTCCTCTTGGGTGGAGACAGTTCTGGCCCTAATGGTGCGTGCTGGAAAGACGCCACCCCTCCGCTCTTACTTCCGACGCTCGAAGTCGAAGACGCTAAAGACGATGACGTCCCAACCTGCGCCACAGTACTCATAACGTTTCCCCCACCCCGCCTCGAGAGCGCCGGGTGGTGCACCAAAACCTCGCTGTTCGGCCGGCTTCCGTCCTGTTCGATGAGTGTCGTCGCCGAAGCGTCCGAAGTCCGTCGGTCGTGTTGTGCAACAGCTTGAGCACGCGTTTGCTTTAGCTGCGCAGGCGGAGGCGTCGCGCTGGGATCAGTTCCAGGAGGAGGCAAATCCGATGCCGCCCTGCGTGGAAACCGTGCGGGTGGCTGAGACAAGGCTGGTGCGGTGGATGACGCGCCAGGTGCGGGTTGCTCCGCGGGCTTTGCGTCGCTCTGTTTAGGCTGCAGGGGGGTCGCCGGGATCGCCTGCGGAAGCGGAGGCGCCCCGGCGGGCTGGACAATCTTGATGCGAGACTGGACACCCCCGGTGCTGCTACCACCTTCGTGCCTCACGTTGGAGAACATCGGCACCATGGGGCTCGCAGGTGGGGCGGTCGCTAAAACTGTTGCTGTCCCCGTTGGGATTGAGCCGGACGCAGACGTCAGCTGCGCCGAAGGTAACGGCGCTGGTGTCGACGGACTCGTTGTGGACGGCGTCACCACCTGATCCCCCGCCGTGGGAGACTCCAATAAAGTGTACGGGTTTCCATTCGGTGCGCCCGCTATCGGCGCTCCCGTTTGCGCCGCCGGAGTAGCTGGCGGAACTGGGGCTGGTGTGGTCACAGTGGTAACGGTGGGCCGTACTGGTGTACGAGGAGGTGCCTGCTGTTGTTGCTGGACCGCAACCACCTGCTGCTGCTGCTGAGCAGCCTGCCCCTGTGTACCGACGGACCCTTCCTTGCCATTCTGCGGTTGCTGGTTCAGACCCTCGGATGTCTTTGCCGCCACCTGCCCTTGCCCAACTTCGACCATCTGAAACTCCCTAGACACAATCGCCGGTGCCATGGACCTCGACCTCGCGGGGCTCTCCGAGTCAATCACAGACGCCAGGGAATCTGACCCCATGGATAACCTGTTATCCACCCCTGCTCCGTCGTTCTCCTCATCCTTCACTTCCGCCGATCCGCCGCGCCTCAGTATACCCCCGAGACTGAACCTCCATCCACTCGCCTTCGCTGCCGGCTGGGCCTGTTGCACGCCGGATTCTTCGCCTCTCCGTCGACCCCTTCCCCTTTCCTCATCGGTTCCGGCAGGGGTCTTGGGCGATCCTTCCTCGCCCACATCGTGGAGACTTGTTGCCGAAACGCTGCGCAGCATGGGCAGGGGAAACCGTCCTTGACTCACGGGGGTCCCGACCTCGTCGTCGAGCGGATCTTCATCGTCAAGTATGGTTGGGGCCACCACTGGGATTGTTGGACCTCCCTTTCCAGGGCCAAGTGGCGGCGCACCGGCATACGTCTCCCCAGCGCGATCCAGCATACCCAGGGCCATCTCTAGCTCGGGTGGCATGGTCATTTTCGGCGGTACACCGTTCGGGATCCCTTCACCCTGTCCTCCTTGCGCAGCCAGTAGTGCATGATCCGCCCTGAATCGTTTAACAGACTTGGACCTTGACCTCGACTTCGCCTTGATCCTCCGGCTACCCTCCCTCGCCGGAATCCTCTCATCTCCATCCGCGTTCTCGAGCATCCTCCTTCTATCCCTGTCCCGCGGCTTGGGCGGCAACGGAGGCGCCGAGCTCGATCCCGCCGCGGTCCTTCCAGGAGAGACTGGCTGGGCCGCCGCCGCTCCCCTCGGAGCTTGCCTCGGCGGGGTCCTGGGTGGGGGCTCCGGGGCGGCAAGTTCTTGCGCCCGGGGGGGAGTTCCACCTGGACCCTGCTGGCCGGAAGGAGATGGCGTCTTCTGATTCGCCGTGGCAGGTTGCGCTCTGGGTGGAGTTCCCGGAGGTGACCTTCCACCCTGTCCCGATTGGATGTCCTGTGCGGCGACTGCGGCCACGGCTGGGACTTGCTGGGGCTTGTTGGACCTCGCTTCGTCAGAGACGCGGTTAGGCGGAGGAGTTGCCGTGGCTGAGGCAAACGAGACCGGGGAGGATAATTCGGAGGTTGGTGGAGAGACACCTTCCGCTGTGGCGGAGGAGGTGCGGGCGGGAGCCTGTGCGAGATGGTAGGTGGGTGTAAGCGCGCGTCGTTCAGAGAAGCACAACAACTTCCCAGGCGATCGCGCGTAGAACAATACCCAAATCCTTGAGCCACCCCAACAACACACTCACCACAACTGCAGCCATGTCACCTTGCTGTTGCCTCCTCGGTAATTGCAAACCCCTCCCCGCAGCCGGATCCCCTCCCTGCCATCCTCCAATCGGCTCGTGCGCCCACCCCAAGGGCTGCTGCTGCTGTCCTCCCGCCACACCCGGTTGGACATCCCACTCCGCCGCCGATCCACCCCCGCCCGACCCACCACCTCTCCTCACGGTCCTTCTCGAGCTCTGCCTCCTCACAATATGCTCGCGTATCCTCTGTTCGTCGCGCTTCAGCTGGTCGTACACCTGCGTCAGGCTGCGGACCGTCGACGACGGGTCCCCGTCAGGCACGGGTGAGCCCGACGACCCGCGCACCGGGCCTGCTGCGGGCGCGGCTGTCGGCGAAAGGGCGTCCCCTTGGGGACCGGCTGGCTCCGCGGCAGGCGCAGGTTGGTACCCGGCCATGGGATCGACAGGGCGGAGCGCCGCCCCGGCGAGACTCCGCGGCGGAAGGGGAAATGAGTTACCCCCTCCAGCACTTCCCGCCTGTCCCTGTCCCACTTGGCCCTGGTGCTGGGGTTGGAACTGGAGCGGCTGGTGGGTTTGTTGTGCGAAAGGCTGATCCGCCATGGTCTGGGGTCTTCCCGAGACGGACGCAACGAACGCCGCTGCTGCTGCCGCGACGGGACGTGGGGGCGTGAAGGGTTTCCGGGAGGACCGGTTAAAGAAGAGGTTCAGGAGAGATGACGGCGGGGAGGACGAGAGCGGGGGTTCCGATGGCGGGTTCGGGGGTGACGACATGTAGGCTGGATTTGGTGCAGGTGATTGGTGGAGCGGGTAGAACCCCGGCTGTTGGTGTAAGGGCGGGGACGATGGCATGTGAGAGGGTGGGTACATTTGCTGCTGCTGGGCCGAGTAGGATAGGTGGCTGGGGTGAGATCGGGATTGCGGGTAGTGGGCAAAAGGAGGTTGGAATTCTCCAGGTGAGGACGGGCTCAGTGGGCTGCGATGATCGTACTCCGCAGGTGGGTCAGGACCATCGCGTGTGCCATGGTCCAGGGAATTAGCCCGTCTGTTCTGAGGGGAAGTGGGGCGGGGATTGATAGGTGTAGGTTGTTTCGCCGGAGCGCCGACAGCAGTGAGAGACGGGGAGGTTGCTGGGGTCGGAAGGGGATCTCTGATATAGGAGCGAGCAGAAGGGAGACTTTGTTGCGTTTGGTTGGATGGGCTGTTGCCAAAAAACGAGTTTGATTGCGACTGGTCGCTGAAGGGGTTGAGCAATCGGTCGAGTCTGTCTTTTGGTCTATCTTTCGGCGGAGGCTGCGTTCGCGAGCGAGCTCTATTCGCAGTCGCCATGATTAAAGGGTGAGAGAAACTAAGAGACCAGAGACAAAAAAGACAGTGAGCGAGCGCAAGAGCGACGGGCGAGAAAATCAGAGATACCATCGGGAGACACTCCAAACACAATGTCTGCCTCTTGGAGCAAACATATCCTCGCTGTCTGCCACTCCACTCCCATGTTTCCGTTACATTGCTTCCACTGCTGCGTTATCGTTCCAATCGCTGCCCACCACACCCTTGCCACTCTCCACACTCCGCACATCCGTACAATCCCATGCCTCTTTTCTCACATTTGGACCCTCTTCCTTGCTTCAATCAATCGCCAATCTCTCTCCTGTCTCTTCTCTCCACCGCCCATCCGTTCGATCCCCTCTCAAAGCCACCTACGCCTGCACCTCTCCACTTACCTCTCACGCACTCCCACACTCCCTCCTCGCACTCCTCCTTTCCTCTACGCCAATCGAAATCGTCTCGACGTCTGTTCCTGTCGATCTCCCCGCTTGCGTGTGCGGTGTGCTCTTTCGCGCCAGCCTTTTGAGTCGTTTTCGGTTGCCTCAAATTGAACCCGCCGGCCAACGAACAAGCAATCGGACCAACACCTGGCGTTTCTCTGTTTCTTGGGTAATTTTTACTGACTATTAGCTCTTCCAGAACAGTTTCTTTTGCTGTGTTACATTAACCATTCTGTCATTTTTCATTCCCATGTCCCATTTCTATTTTCCAAATCCAGAAAAGATTTAAATTATCACCCCCATGATCCTGCCCATGCAACCACCTATGTAGGTAACCCAAGAGCGTCTCTCCCCCTTATCGAGCCACATGCCCACCTTCCAGCTGCCTACCCCGAAAACCTCCCGTTACCTGACTGTCCAACAGCACCGCTGCCACACAAGACCCGGCCACGTCGCTGCTCCAGTCTGCGAGTCTCTGCGCCATCTCGCAATTCCGTCGGTCCATCTGCCTTACCTGCCACTCCTTCGTCCCCTTCGTACGCCACTCGCCGCACACCGAACGCCCTTCTGCGGCCATGATTCACTCCTCATCTCCGCCGAGTGTGAATTCGATTTATTACCATGTCTTTTTATTTCAGATTTGACCAGCAGAACGTGATGAGCTGTATGTTCCTGTCTGTCGCTTGACCGGAACTGTGATCCCCCCACATGGAGCCCAAAAAGGTTTCGTCCCTTTCGACTCTGGCGGAAGGCTGCGGAGTTTGTCGATGACCATTGCGTATAAGCACTCTCATGCAACTCCCGTACCAACAGCTTTCTGATCTCCTGATAAACAGTTGAAACCCTGTTACATGTGTGTTTTGTGACGTGGAGCTTGTTCCAGCCAGGAAGGCAATAACGCTACTGGTTTTGCCAGAGTTGGTACGAGCCAGCTTTCCTGGAGGAGTAGTAACGCTTTCACAACTTACTTCAAATCACTGAACTGGGCGCTTTCTATCACACAGAGTTTATTTGAACCAATGTAATGTACGCCAGATAGAGATGACAGTTCTCTTTCCCATCTCCACATTTCGGTTTCCATGCTCGCGATGGCGAGGAGCCGAGGCAGATGGTGAAAGCGCCGTGTCTTTGTTCCGATCAAGAGAATTAAGTCGCTCCGAGAGGGCATCCAGAGAGCCCCCAGTGGAGGAGATGGCATCGCGCTCCTCGGAAGGGACGGCCTCATACCACGTCTGGAGTTCAACGAACGTGTTACCAAAAACAAGACACAACTCAGCGTTCCATCATTCAACTCATGTACGTAACGTTCCGCGCGGGGGAAAGCAAAGGGAACAAACAATAAGTATCGTGACATAACAGGACTGTCATGTCATCCCCATTCTTCAGCACCGGCGTACCACCTTCAAAGAGTCGTGCTTCCCCACCGCAAGGTTGTTCTTTCCAATAAACCCACCCGTGACTCTACAATGGATCTTCACCAACCCACTTTCCTGGGACGGCGGGCGGGTCCTTCCCCGTCCTTGATACACCTAATTTTTTTATGTTATGTTGGTTTGCATAAGGGGATGCTGGTGGTGCGAATGTCCCAATGTGGCTTTCTCGCATTCTTTACCATATCGCAAATGCGACCATATTCTCCATTCCGAGCTCGAAGGTGAGACAAACCAACGAACTTGCTTTTCAAATGCACAGTCATGAGGAAAAAGGAACCTGACCAAGCTCACTTTCATTACGGCGAGCCAGTCCAACTTCTAGTTTTGTTTCGCTCGCTTACGACGCGCTTTGCGGGTACACCAAATTGACATTTAGGTTTTCGTTCATTTTAAAGAGCTAAACAAAGGGGAGGGCATAATTGGCTTTCCTTTTAGTTCTTGCTAAAACTTCCCTTTTGTTAAGTTGTTGCAAACACCTTTGGCCAACCAACCATCCCTCCGATTGCAGCTCCATCGGGGCATCAGGAACTTCCCGATGGAAGATGACACAGATCAGGCGTCCGAGCAAACTTGGTGAGTGTTGGAGAAGCAGACGAGACAAGCATTATCCTAAACTTTATATAACACCCCCCCCCCCAATCATGACCTCAAAGGTCATTCGAATACATCAAAGCTTTCGGCTATCCAGGTCCTGGCGAAGAAACTCGACTTTACAAGATCAAATGGAGCGGTATCGATGGTGAAACTGGCAAACCTTGGGAGGACACTTGGGAGCCAGGCGAAAACATCGATCCCGAATCGCGGGCGGCTTTCGATAAGCAATGGGAGAAACGTGTGGTACGCAAAGTGAAGGCCCGAAGGGATGGCAAATGGTACCTGGTCAGTTGGATGCCTCGGGATGGATATATCTTCGATAATGTGAGCGATGCGGTTCGAACTCTTCAGATTGCTGCTCCAAGTTCATCAATCTGCTGCTTATTCTGCCAATCGATAGACATGGGAGTTGGAGGTGGGTGGGCAAGAGTTGTTAGTACTTGTGCTTGTGGACCTCGCTTACAATTGTTTCTGACATCGCAGAACTTCATCGAACCGAAGGCTATTTCCGAGTTCGAGGCTCGACTGCTGGAGAAAAAGCTAAAGGAGAAAGACGGTTTAAAGCTCGATCCCAGCGACAGCAAAGTTGTGGAACTGCCGCCCAAATCAAAACCGCGGACTGGAAATGTCGGTACACAGCCCAATACACCAATAGCATCACCGAAGTTTCCATCAATACCAAAGCGGTCTGCTATTTCGGAAGTCCAGGGTTCGAAGAAACCCAAGAAGAAATCCCGACCACCAACACCAGTGCGGAGCGCTCCCGAGCAACCTGCTTCTCGAAGGAACAGTGCTGAAAAATCGAAATCCGGAATGCAAAAGATCAAAGAGGAGTCACCGGAACCAGAGCTACCACCTAGTACCACGGAAGCGAGGACTCAACGCGCCCCACCTGAGGTTTCCGCTGTAGGACTGGAAAGCCCCATTCGACCGGGAAAGAGAAAACGACTGCTGCTTGACCTATCTGATGAAGAATCTGACAAAGGCGCGGTGCTAAGGAGCAAAAGTTCCAGTGTTGAACCCGCCCCTGGCGCAGAAGTGAGCAGCAAAAGTTCGAATGTAGAGCGGGCGACGGAAGGGACTGTTAGCAGTAAAACTGCCGATGAGGACCGCCGGAAAGGAGCCAAGCCTAACGGCTCGAACGGCAAGAACGTGGGTGAACAACGAGAAGTAGAAGCGGAGGGCAACAATAACAGTGAAAACAGAATCGTGGACTCCACTTCTGTCACAACGCCATCTCAACCTACGGACAATGATATAGGTGCAACTACTTCACATTTGACACCTGAAGGTGACCTGAGTGTTCCTATGGACATTGACATGTTTCCGGAGCCCGCTCCTCAGTATGAGGAATCGAGCGAATCAGAGTGGGAGGATGATCCTGTCCCAGTAATACGGAAGTTGTCTGCGCGGGAAATCCGTGCGGAATTGAGCCCTTCTGGGCTACTCAGGAAGTGGACTGGTGTGGAGTTCGTCTGGTCTCGAACAATGGAATGGGAGTCGTATTGATTTCGGGTATACCATTATATAAATTTGATTTATTTGAATTCCTGTATTTCTTGTGTAGGAGGGACAATAGGAGTGGGAACGTCTATCTCATAGCAACTATTTACAAAATCCAAAAGAGCACAAATATACCTAATGCACAAGTATAATAAAACTCACTACCTGAGTCCAGTGTCTCAAAGTATTTTCATTTAATCATCCATCCCATCGATTCCGAGACCACCCTAATCCCACAACCCTTGACCTCCATTCCCCTGGGCCCAGTATTCCAGCGCCCCCCCCCGGCACTTTCAGCAGTCGCATTCTGTTCCTGACCTTGGGCGTACGTCTGCGCCGCCACTTGTTGCCCCAACATCCCCACAAAATAGCTCAAAGCGGCGGAAAACATATTGAGTGTCCACCCGCCATCGAACGTGCCACTGGACGCATCAAAATGGAAGCGCCGGGTCACGTAGTCCTCAAAGGTGGCGGCAAGCTCTGCGTCCTGTAACGGGTCCACCTGGGTTCGCAGACCAGCTACAAACGTGGCCAGCAGCTCATTCTGCCGTTCTGGAGCTAAACGCGTTGGAGAATTGCGCACACACTCGCAAAAGTCAGAAAGCTTGGACATGAGCTCCAGGATTGATACGGTGCGGATTCGCCACGATTTGAGAACCTCCACGGCCTCCAAAGTTTTCTCGACCGTAAAAGCTTCAATGGAGACTCCACGCTTTTCCAGACGCTGGAGTTTGTCTTTAAGATCACGCATCTCAACAGCAAAAGGGCGACGGAAGATTTCTTGGACTTCGACTGCAGTCGGGATGACAGAAGCGGCCTTCAAAACAATTAAATTGAACGGGAATCGGTCAGTGCATTGAATCGTAAGTGGTACCTAAGAACACATACTCGGCGCAGTGATTTCGCAAATCGATTTTCGCTGCTCGAACTGGACCCCATCAGTCGACAGAAGTTTGTCCACTTTACATGGTCCCCGAAGACGATTCTGTACTTGATCCATTGCCGCTATCAAGAAGAGAAGATATTTGAAGATAACCAAGAAGACAAAATGAAAAGAGAGGGAAATGAGTTCCTGGAGCGTGCCATTCACAAATAATGCAGAGATGTACTCACGCGGAGATACTCCACCAGCAATAACCCATCCGCCACGGAGTTCACCTGATCGACTTTCGGTACCGACATCTCCAGCATGAGTGGTGTAGCAGCGAGCCCGCTCGCCGCGTCCTGAACACCCTGCCCCGGGTCGACAGAGACAAAACCAAACACATCCTGGGACAGCTCGGTGACGTCCACCGAGCGTGGGGGATCGCTGGATTCAGAGATGTCGAAGTAAAGCGAGCTCACCTGCGAGAAATAACATTCGCGTTGGCGAAAGAGAACGCCTCGGGTCAACCTGTGGACTCACATTTGCGATTTCCCAGTTGATGCAAGCTCGGAAACTTCCATCAAGCCCATTGCGCGACAAAACCGCATAGTGATACGCCAGCTGGCCTTGAACCTTTAGTCAAAATTGTTAAACAATTACATACACCTGTGCAACTTCAGCGACCAGGCACCACAGCCGACTCACCATATTGTCGATCTTTTTGGCCTCCAAGCCCGCGTTATTGGCCTTGAGCTCGGTGAGGAAAAGGTACAAGCTCATGAGCGTCCGTCGCAGTAGTGTGTACGGAACTGGGAGAAGCTGGGCCACCAAACTGCAGACACGGTTCGAAAGGGTAGCAGCTGACTCGGTGGAGGTGAGAAGGCCACTCCGATTCACAACGTCCTAAAGAATGAACAAGCAAAAAAAAAAAAAAAAAAAAAATGAACATCACTCGTCAAATCCTCGCCCCCCGCGATGAGCACTTACGATGTACCACCCTGCCCCCAGCCCTAATTCTCTCTCCGCGGTTCCCAGTCCCTCCTGGACCGCCCTCCTCCAATCGTTCTCTCTGTGCGCCGCCTTACCGCTCCTCCGTTCCCTGTCGTCCTTGGCATCTTTCTCCTCCTTCGCTGCCCCCTTCCTGACAAGCGCCACCAAACCCCACAGAGACTCTTGTACTTCGCGGGGAACTACTGTGCGCAAATCGATGGGCTGGAGCTGAACCATCTGTGCTTGTTGCATCTGCACCTGGTCCGCCGTGCCTGAGACTGAACCAGATCCCGAACTGGCACCGTTCTGCTTTACTTCTCCACGGAGTCCCTGGGGCGGCGCCGATCCACCCTCACTCTCACTTTTGATCACCATGGGCGAGTCCTCGTCCTGCGAGTCCGATCCGGCACGGTACGCCTGGTCGTGCGTGTGACTCGGTGTCCCTCTCGTAGACGACGCCCCGAAAGGTGTTGCACTGGATCCCGCACCGGACGCGGACGGAGGCACAGATGCCATAGCCGTGACGGATCCGGAGGTGGTGGACGCGACGGCATCCTGCACACGTGCTTGAGACTCGAGCGAGCCGATCATGGAGTCCCACCAGGCGAGGAACGCATCTGTGGCAAGGTCACCGTGGAAACCAACCTGTGGTGGGGGTGGGAAACAAGCATCAGTACTGCGGAGGCAGGTGCCACGAAGACAAGGGGGTTCTTTGTCCTTCTCACACATCGTCCCCCGTAAGTCTCTATCACCCACCTGACTCAACACCGGCTCCAACATGCCCTCATCCCCCCAAATTTTGAGTCTTGCCGCCAACCTCTCCAACCCCTTCGTGACATGTTGGTTCTGCCGCGCGGGAAGGACCAACAGAAGTGCTCCCCCAGGGGCGCTCATGACGGAGCGGCACTCGTCCAGAAACAGACGAAGGTACCGCAACGACTCGGATGACAGCGTTGTCACGAGCCCGGGCGCTGGCCCACCAAAAGATCCAAGGGAGAGTGGGGATAAGGGACCCGCTGTGGGAGTGTCAAGAACTTCGCGGTACACTTCACCCGGGCTAATAGTTCCCGGTGGGGGCGGAGCGGGGTGTGTCTGCGGTGACGCCCCTCCCACCCACCGCCCACCGCCAGGGGCCTGGCGGGATGTCATCTGGGCTTGGGACCCAGGACTCCCCATGTCGCGGGGGACGGACCCACCCCGCGTGGCTGAGGTCGGGTACGGGTGAAAACCTTGGGCGGATTGCTGGTGTGCGGCCCGGATCGACACGACGGGTCCTCCTGATGAGAGTTGGCGACCGGGGCGGGGCCTTTGTGTTAGCCCCGTGGAGGAGTTTTGGTGGTGTTGCGGTTGCTGTTGCTGTCCTTGGTCATGCATCTGCCCACCATCCTGCCCCATCCCCTCGCCCATAGCACTCCAAACACCCTGAACCTCCAACGCTCTTCGTGCTACCTCCACTCTCTCGGCGATCTGTTCCGGTGTCGCTCCCCCATAGTACCCCGCGTACGCCAACAATTGGTCCAAATACTCGCCGTCCTCCCGTGCCGCCTGGGCACCAGCGGCAAGCATCTGCAGCTCCCTCACGAGCGGGGCAAGATTGGCGTGGGTCGCCGCGTGCGGGAGCGCGCTGGCGAGGCGGGAAAACAGGTGGGCCGCGAGGGGGGTGGGTGGCGGCGCGAACGATTGCCCCGGAGTGGAGCCCCCGGGGGAAGGAAGCCCCACGTTCACGGAAGGCGAGGAAACCGCGCTGGTGTAAGCTTTGGAGCCCACGCTGGATGGTGTGGGCGCCGACGAGGGGAAGGGGATAGTGGGTTGAGGTCCCCCACTGTGGTGTGGGGGGTGTGCTGCGTGGGTCCAACTCGGTTGAGGCGCGGATCGGGCGGGGGGCCCGGAGGCGGGGTTCGAGGTAACGGGGGAGTAAATTTGATCGGATGTATCGGCCATCCCGCCCTGCCCGTTGGACTGGCCCGGTTGGAATCCTCCAAACCCGCCGACACCAAAAGATCCGGGCGAGTCCACGTGCTGCTGCATGTGAACTAGTAAGTTCATCTGCATCTGCTGCTGTTGCTGGGCTTGCGCAGCCTGAGCATGTGCAGCCACGTGGGCTTGCACTTGCGCCTGCGCCTGCGCCTGTGCTTGCGCCTGTACTTGCGCTGCGACCTGGACCTGGACCTGCCGCTGTCTCACAGCTGCAGCATGCTGTGCCGCCGCAGCGGCGGCGCTGGCCCCTTTGGCGGCCTCGTATGCGGCGGTCCAGTCATGCAGCGGCGCGTGCATGAGGGAGTCGGGTTTTGCATGGCCCGGCGATGAGCCAGATGTGGGGTCGGTCATGGACACGATGCCCCCCGTGGGCGTGGACATCCCGCCGCCGCCGGGTGTGCCCATTCCACCCATTCCACCGGGGGAGCCCATGCCACCAATGCCGCCCATTCCACCCATTCCGCCCATCCCTCCAATTCCCATTCCCCCACCTTGCGAGCCCTGCCCTTGCCCCTGCCCCTGCCCGCCACCGGGATCGTCAAACGTGATCGTCGTCGTGGTCGTCGATCCGCCCATCCCCATCCCAGTCGAATCGTCAATCACGGTCGTGATGGTAGTCGTATGCCGCGCCGGGTGCATGTGCGGGTATTGCAGGGAGGGTTTGTGCACCTGGCTAGGGAAAGCAGGCGGTTTGTGGGAGAAGTGGAACGGGTACTCCGTGCCCGGGACCTCCCCCGGTGAGGACCCCGCTGTGGGTGAGCTCCCCGGGGGGCGCCAGGTTGAGGGCGAGGGGATTTGGATTTTGGAGGTGCCAGTGGTGGTGGGGTCGGCGGCAGAGGAGGAGGAGGGCATGATGGGAGAGGAGGAGGGGGCTGGTGGTGATGGTTGTGGTGGAGGTGCCAGGCCAGGGGGCATAGGCAGAGTGGCTGGGACGGGAAGCGTGTATGGCGGGTTGGAGATCCCGGCGGCCGAGACTTGGTGTCTGTGCTGCTGTGTGAACTGCGCCTGGGCCGTGGCGGTGGGCTGGTACTGGTGCTGCTCTCCTCCTCCTCCCGGCATGCCTGCGATCTGGGACAAGTTGACCCCGGTGGGCAGCCCGACGTGCGACTGCATCTGCATCTGGTGCGACTGCGGCCCCGCTGCAGAGGCGGCGAGTGGCTGCGAGAAGTGCTGATGCGTGGACTGCATGCGCTGCGTGAGTTGGGTGAGTTGGGTGGAAGGCGTGCCGGCGCCGGAGGAGGAGGCGCTGGTGGAGTTGGAGTCTTGTTGGGTGGGGAGGTCGTAGAGTGGGGAGTATGGCGAGGCGGCGGGGTGGGGTTGGATTTGGAGGGATTGGAGGGAGTGAGCGTGGGAGTGAGCAGACGCCGAGGTGGAGGAGTCGGCGAATGCGGAGGTTTGGCGGCGGTGGATCAAGGGTATGTCGGAGGAATCGGACCGCTCGGACCCGTCTGGCGGGTTTGCGTACGATTCGTCGACAAATGAGATCTCGTCATCGAGGTTTCTGGCGGCGGCTGCGCCCGAGGAGTCGGAGTCGTCCGACATGTGCGATGATGGGCGGGAGAGAGGGATATCCTGTCCCTGCCCGTTTTGAGGATGTGGAGAGAGAGAGGGCAGGGCAAAGAGTTGGTGCTGAAACAGTTTGTCGAGGGGGTCGGTGTTTGCGTATGCGTAGTTCCAAGTGTTGGTTTGGGGAGGGAAAGAGTTGTTCATTTCCTAGCAAAGGCGGTGGAGTCAGCGCAGGCACAGTCGGGAATGTGCGATGACAGCCCCGTGACACGCGCATCGCATCCGCGCCCGAGCGTCGCGTGGTGCAGGCGAGTCCACGTGTGAGTCAGCGTGTTGTTGCGCGCTGCTGTCGTGTCTGTCTCCCTCGCGCCAACCCGATCCGTTCGCTTTCCTTCTCCACCCGTCCAATGCGAGTCTGCTCAGCTCCCACTACCATCTTGCCCAGCTCTTTCATTCCCCCGCCTTCCCCTTCGGCTTCCTGTTCCCCCTTGCCCCTGGCCCACACCCGGCCGGCTCACCTCGCACCCAAGCACACCGTCCAGCGTCTCGCTCCCGTTGGTAATCCCGTGCTAGTACTGCTCCTCCTTTTGTCACGGTATCTCTTCTCTTCCACTCCTTAATCCTGGCTACGGGTCCCACCTTGTTTTTGGAAGGGAAAGAGTGACCGATCCGAGTGTGCACTACCCTGAAACCACTGCGCAACGACCACGACCTGCACGTTCACATCGCAACGTCAAACTCTTTCTCTCCAGGCAGACATTCATTGCAGGTGTCATTCTATTATAATTTATTCTATAATTTTCTTCCCGCGTCTGAGCAATTGGGCACCCTTCGCTCGCCCGCGACAGCAAGGCCAACCGTGGTCTCGGTCGGAAAACGTATCCAAAATCTCCCACCGTCTCGGGTACACACTTATTTTTCTGCCTGCCACACCATTTTCGGAGCAGTCATCACGTCAAATGACGAGTGACCGGATCCTCGTCTGCATCCCTGGACCCCTGCGCTCCCCTTCATGAACCTCCACATCTCTAAACTCCACCCCTCGCTCTTCTATCCCCTTTTTTACAGCTCCCCCCTTCCTCTCCCCTTCCTTCTTCCCTCGTGGAATCCCCGTCCCGTGTCTGGGTGGCAAGTGCTCGCCGGCTCTCTATCAATTGTGTTGTGCCTTTTGTCCGTAGAAAGTGGACCAGTCTCCTTTTGCCCCGTTTCTTTTGCCCCATGAGACCCGCGCCGTACGCACGTCCCTGCTCGCCCCCTCTCTCACCCCGTTTGATGGCCCCTCTGTTGCCCTCCGTCGCTCTCCTGTTCTCGCACCACCACTCTCCCACCACCCGTCACCCATCTCCATCTCCCACCAACTTACGCCTTCCACCCACTTCCACACCCTGACAAATTAATACAAAATCCCACCCTCTTGCGCATCCGGCTGATCCAGCCTCCGTACTCCGCCATATTCCGCCACCGTACGGCCCCATCTCCCACCAGTGTCCACGTTCAGGGTGTGAGCGTAATCTCGCGTACGTTTTCTTGGCGGGGGCAGGAGCGTAGTAGGCCAAGCTGCACCCCTTGGACGTAAACGGGGCTGTGCGCGCGCCACGCTGTGGGCTCCTGACACTTTGGACTCGAACGAAAGATCCATATTTGTCTGCCTTACACATCGCTAGGGTAAATGCAATTCGCGCCGCCGCCCCCTCCGCGGAAAAGGGCATCTCGGGTCGGCTCGGGAATATTCGACGAAAGTCTTTGATCTTGTACTTGGGATAGGAACGAGCCAAAGGACGGGAAAGGACACTCCTGGAGTGATCTGGGGACTCGCGCTCCGTCCTGTTCCATCGGTGTGAAACCCCCCGCGGAGATTCGGAGTCGCTTCCTGTGCCATACCCTCCTCCTCCTCCACTCCTGCTATCGATATCACGCGTCTCCGGCTTCGTCCCCTCATTTGCATTCTGTTCGTACCGAGTCGCGGACCAACTCTGACATGGGCCAAGTGGGTGAGAACCCTCGAAGCGGTGTGGACGCCCCTGACGGAGTACTAGGGCGTGGGTGGTTAGGGGGTTTGGGGACGGATGAGAGGGGTGAGGCGAGAGCCATGATGCCACGGGAGTGCGTGGGGGTGGCGGTGTTGGGGTTTGGCGAGAGTCATGTATTCAGCAGTTCACCAGTACCCCGTATTTGACCTGCCCTCACACGCAGATCCTAAGCCCCCTCGTTTGGACCACTGCTTGTAAACGATGCCGGAGGGGGGGTTGGGCATTTCAACACAGTGCGCACGCGCAGAGCACAAACGCGGACAGGCACTTCGGCGGGTGGTGTCGCCCAGCACCGAACGAGCCTTCGCACCTGTAGCGTCACGTTTCCTGTTCAGCTTCGAAAGATAAACTTCAAAATCACAGTTCGGTATGTCAACAGATTATTGTGGAAATTGAACATCAATCACATCTATGTGGGCAATATAAATCCACTGCGATGACAAAAAGATATTGTCTTCCGTCGCGTCTAAACCAAGAGACAGAACCCTCCAAAAATAGTTGAGCTTCAATCCACCGCCGAGTAATCTTTCTCTCATTCCTGTCCTTCCAAAAAATGTTCACCGAAAGTATCACAGAGATCGCAAACGTTCGTACCAGGGAATCTCACATATCCCGTTTGGAACTCGCACACAAACCAACCACAACCGCGGCATTAAATGATGCTACTATCGCCATTGAGCGCACAGTCGCGGCAGACGAACGCCGGACATGATGGCTCCGAGCACAACTGTTTCGAGGTTGAGTCACCGCAATGTGTTTTGCATACTCGAAAAAACTTCCTACAGCCAGAACACATAAGCTTTGTGACATGAGCAGTTGTCGTCCCTTCGCAATCAGGCGTGTCCCCAGCAAAATCGCAAATGTTGCATATCCAAGATTCCAGGCAGGACCAGCACCGTCGATTGAGAGTGTAATGGCGACGGCATGGCTCAGGTCTCTTCTCAAATCCCGTTGCGGACTGTCTGCTGCAACAAAATTGCAATCGCAGCTCTTGCACGTGGCTGGTCTAATAGTAGCGTTTGGGTACATCCATTGAAGCCGGAGCAAGATTCTGGCCACGCCATCAAATGACACTTGTCCTTCAATGTCAGTGCAGTTCGACAAATCGAAACTCCGCAGTGAGGAATCTAAATTCCAATGTCGAAAGCTGTTGTAAAGCGTCAATTCAAGATTTTCAAGATCGACCTCTCTGCACTCCCGGAATGAAAGTCTCTCAACATTTGGCAGCTGCAGAGCTTCCAGCACCATATAGCTGGTACTCCACGTCCCATCGAACGTCATTCCCTTCGCCACCATCTCCGCCGTCTCCACACCACAATTCAGCGAAGGGCGATCCACCTCGCATTTTGAGCCAAGCACTCAATAAACTGCGCATCTGTTAAACTGGGGCACAGGTCTGAAAGGTCCAAGCGCTCCCAGCCAGCAGGTATTGTGACGATTCGGGGCAGGAGCGTGATGTGGAGGAAAACCGGAGGAGGGCGCGGACAGGGAGAAGGAGGATAATTTTTTCGAGTGTTTCAAGGGGAATGTCGGCGATCGAGGTGCTTCCAATTGCGCAATTTGGTGGAAGAATCGGGAACGAGTGTTTCGAATTGATGTCAACCGTCACCAGTCGCGAATGAAAATGGAATGTCACTGCCATATACAAAAACTAACACACTAGTAGCTCAATCGGATATGCGGGACGGCGAATCTTCCATTCAACCAACTTGTCCGAAAACAGTGAAAACTTAGACTTGGACGAACTGCCGCTCAGCTAAACCAAGCCCACCCCCCGTTCAGCTCAAAAAACAGCGCCAAAGGTCAATGTACCGTCTATCGTCTAATGAACCGCGCGTGCTCTGCTCTGCTCATGTCTCATGCCTCACGCTCATACCAACCTCCATTCGACCAACTCGTCAGAAAATCGCAGTGAACACATATGTTGGACAAACAGCCAGCCTAAACACTACCCCACAGCTAGGAAAACACCTAAACAACGTCTATAGTCTATATATCGTCTATCGTCTAAAGAAGTGCGTGTCCTATGCTCCTGCCTCGTCTCCTCCCCCCCTTCCCNCCACCCCACCACCCCACCATCACCGTCCATCATCGCACCTCAACCCCACTTTCCACTTTCGCCACCTTCTCGTCCAACTGGCGCAGCTCGGCGGCTGTGAGCGGAACGCCCGAGTTTGCAGAGCGCGCGAGTTCTTCCCTCTCGCGCTCTTGACGCTCGCGGAGGAGTTGGGCGCGGGTGCGGTGGTCGCGGAGGGACTGCGAGGCGGTTGGGGTGAGGAGCGCGGGTGTGCGAGGGGGGAGTGTGGGTGGGGATGGGAAGAAGGCAGATGAGGGGATGCGTGGGGTTGGGAGAGGACCGGTGGGACGAGAGAGGCGAGAGAATGAAAAGGCGCGAAGGTTGTTCCGGAAGGAAAAGGAGCGGGGGAAGAGCACGCGCGGGAGACGGAGCGAGGGCGAGACGGAATGTTAAATCGGCAGAGGAAAGAAGACAATCGCATCAACGAGAAGGATCTTTCATCAACGTCTCCAGCCGCGAATCTCTCCCACCCCATTCCAGTGTCTCGAACTGGCAGAGGAGCGAAGACAATCCTTACTCACCAATGCTCCCAACCCGACCACCACCAGCAACAATGCCCCCAGCACCGGCTCCCCCGCCCCTACGACCAGCGCCGCCCCCGCCGCCGCGTCCGCCACGCCCCGTTGAGCACGCAGGGTGCGCGCGGGCAATGGAGCGGGCACTGCGGTGCGTCGGAGTGCAAGGGCGGAAACCGAAGCCGAAGCCAATCGGGGAATCATTTGTGATGAACTGTGCGATAGAGAGTGGCGGTGGGGAAGAGCGACGAATCGAGTGCTGCGATCGCGAATGAGAATGATTTGCTGTTGAGTTGGTGGGGAGAAGAAGAAGACGAGCGAAAGCACGGCAGTCCGGTTGATTTCTGATGACGGCGGCTGATTTGGCAAAACACGTGGTTGTGGGCCACCCGCCCGACAGGATGATACCGTTCACCCCGCCCGTGCCACCGAAGAATCCTGTGCCGGAACGGCGAGATTATTGCGAGTGGCGCAGTGTTTTTTACATGAAGTTCAGTTGGTAATTTTCGGTGAATATTTCACCGTCTGTCCGATCGGCATCAGCAGCCTTCAAGACGCGAGAAATCTTCTGAGAGCTTTATCTCGGCGACTTTAAATTAAGACTGCGGTGTGGAGATCAAAGCGAAAGAAATGGTATCATTATTGGAAACGGTCTGAATATTGTGTTTACAAAAGAGACGCAATGATGGAATCGAGCTCAGCGGGTGTTTTGCGGCTGTTGTAGCGGTCGACGACTTTGCCGTCCTTTCCGACCAGGAATTTCTGTGGGAATGCGGGGAGAGAGGGGGGGATAGGGGACGTATCAATTTATGTCACTTTCAGAAGCGTCCTCCACCAAAGCAAACCAGAAGAGACTTACCTCTGTAAGAATAATAGTCACAGCACATGAAAAGTACCATGTTTAAGAATGATGCGGGGTGAATGATTTGGTGTGCGGTCCGACCAATTCAGTACCCACCAAAGTTCCACTTGATGTCACCGCCACCCTTGGCCGCCTTCAAGAACGCATACAGCGGGTCCGTGTTGGCGCCGTTCACCCTGCGAGACGAGAGGCGCCGCACAAGGTCAGAGGTCTCGTGTCGGATGGGGCAGGAGGAAGGTAGTCCAAACTCACTCAATTTTTTTCATTATGGGAAACGTCACGCTGTACTTCGTCGAGCAGAATGTGAGGATTTCTTCCTACAAGCGTCGCGAACGGGAGAGTGTCACGGCGGGGTCGCGTTTACGTGTTTGTTGAGACAGAGTCCGAACCTCTGTTCCTTGCTCCTGCTTCCCGAACTGGTTGCACGGGAATCTAAAAGTATCCATATCGTGTCATTCAACTTCCTCTATCCCCTCACCCTTCCAAACCACCCCCACTCACCCAACGATCTCCAACCCCCGCGCCTGGTACTTGTCATACAACGCCTGCAACCCGGTATACTGGGGCGTGAACCCGCACGCGCTGGCCACGTTCACGACAAGGACGACTTTTCCGGCGAGGTTCTTGAGCGGGAAGGGCTGGCGTTTGGCGTCGGTTGGGGTGAAGTCGTACAGAGACATGGAGGAGGCGGTTGTGAGGTTTGCAGCGACGACGGGTTTGAGATGGGTGGAGATGGAGCTGATGCGGTTCATATAGTTGGGGAGAGCGGTGCCCTCGATGCGATTTCAAGGAATGGTGATCTCGAAAACAGGGCAATCGGCTTTCGGCATGTGGATTACCCTACCCTCCCATTGATAACTGATACCATCTTCTCTCCTTTTCTTCTCTCCCTAGATTCTCTGTGGAGGCCGCTCGTATGTTTCGCACCCAAGTTTGAAGTGCAACGTAGTCAAGTACTGGTTCATCCAGCTTTACTCTCTGAACTGGCGAAATATCGTTGACGGAACGGAAGAGCTGAATTGTTCCCCGGCTTGACCCACGGAGGAAAGACATTCGACTCTGCACAACATCCATACCACTGCACACCACCGAATTAAATTACTAGATGACGTTGAATTACTTTCCATGTCCCTCTCAGTGTTTTCCAAAAGCTAGCATTGACGGAAGTGTGACCCAGCGCACATAGCAGTGCAGGGTGTGCTGAAAGTGTCGATTGTAGTCACTCAATGGACACAACAAATGTTGACACTGGCGGCATGTGGAAGTAATTTCCAACATCACATGAATGCCGTTTTCCGGCTTCCACTTGCAATTGGGTGATTCTGTGACTTTTTGTGCTGTCATCCCGCGATTCGGCGATTTGACCACGCGTGGTTCGTGGCGGTGGCCACAGAAATCTGACCCATTAATAACCCCCACCCAGATTCCCGGACCACGCAACACGCTGACATCTGCACACAGAAGGAGGACAATACCGGCAAGCGGTGAGCATGAGCATGCCCACGGGCACGCGTAGAGCTCGAGGTTTCATCGCAGGAGCAGGAGATGGAGGACTGTTGCTGTCACCATTTTCAACCCCTCCTCTAACGGACGCTCGCTAACGTCGCCTCGCACTCTTCAAAAGCTCATTACCATTGACCATCGACTTTCTCATGCAATCAAGCGCGCTCGCCGTATCTTACGCTGCTCTGATTTCCTCTCCGCCTTCTATGGACTGGTTGTGCTCCCTCCGCATGTTCAAGGTTCAGACACGCCGGACACGCCTTGAGAGGTAATCGTGAGTTCCATCCGAGTCGAAAACACTTCTAGCGATGGGGTCTTCCTGTGTTTAGTCTCGAATAACGGTCTCCTCTCTTTCTCGAATGCACAAACACGTCTTGGGAGAGACATCCTCAGCGACAGTACTGATTTTCAGGTCAACTCCGACAGCTAGGTGAGCCGAAATTATCTGTGGTGACACATTCCCTTCCTTTTCGAATTAAGACATCTTGAACGCATCGTCGGTACATGCACAATGGTCGGCCACCCATCTTCATCCTACATCCACACGAAGGAAACGACGAAATCGCTCTTCAATTCAAGAACAAGGATCTGCTTTGGTGAGTATTGATGCGAGTGGTGGGCTCGAAGAGCAATTGCATGAACACTTCTGACACGAAACTCGACCTTTCCCCTCAATAAGTCTCGTTTCCTCATTCACCACCTCCATCCTCACTCTTCACTCCTCATCCGCGCTGTACGTCGAGTACAAGCGCGAGCAACGAGCCCATACCAATGACCCCTTCCCAAGGCTCCACGGTGTCGTCGTCTTGAATGCTGTGTGGGGATGGCTGCGTCGCCTGAGTTTGAGTAGGGGCTTGCGCCTTCCGAGAGACCGCACAGCGGACGGGGTTGCGCGGCTTTGGAGCTGAGGATGGGTCGTCGTGGCGTGACGTTAGGGCGAGGGAGGGGACTTCGCCAGCAGGGACGAAGGTAAGCGTGAGAGTGCTCCCAAATTTTGCTGATCATTCATCTTTTCTTCCTGCGCACCGCGCTCGTCTAGCCAACCGGCCCCCAATCTCTTCTGCACGTCGCGAGTTTCTTGTTGATCCGGCTGCGTCGCTGGAGACCGAGTTGGGGCTTGCCCCATCCGAGATCGCAGGTATCCGAGCAGACGCGCCTCGGAGATCATGTCGAAAGGTAAGCAATAGCGAGATGTGAGCTCTTGGTATGGCTGACGTGACGTGAACACTTTTACTGACTCACTTTCTCATCGTGTGTAGTCTTTAAACCGTGACGCGAGGGAATGTCACTTTGGTTTTGGCCGCACAACCACGACCTTAAATATGCGGTGTTCTGGATTCCACTGCGGTTGGAGCGCGGTGGGTCTCTGGGGACGCTACTTTGCTGAAGAGACTCCGCATTCGCGCACTTTGCGTCACAGCAAGGGACACGAGTGTCCAGTGCTACCAGGGGGACTCTCACAGTTTTCTCGCCCCCTGGTGTATCATGGCAAGAGAAGGTTTTGCCGCACAACCACGGTCTTAAACACGCTGTGTTCTGGTTTCCACTGCTGGCCAAAATGCGGTGGGTGCTCTTGGGATGTCCATAGACCGCGGAAGAGCGCCCGTGACTTCAAAACCACTTTTGAATACGTCAATTCAAAACGATTCCAGTTCCACCGTTTGACGTGGAGCGGAGTCCTTTTCAATTGTCATATTTTGAGAAGCTTCTGGAAATTCGAAACTCTTCTATCCAGGGTTGCGCTCGTTATTGAGAGTATCACTCGTGGAATAATATTGCAGTCCAAGTTCACACGTTTTGCGTAAGAAGCAATACAACAACTATCCGTGTCCTTACTCCGCCGTCAATCCAACTTTGACTGATCTGTGCCCTACAATAGAAAAGGCTCCTCCACGTCAGTGATCAAACCGCATTACGTGCGGTACACCATAACTCACCGTGACAAACGCAGCATCATTCGAGGCGAGGAACGCGATCGCGTTGGCGATCTAAAGGCAGGTTGACAACACAAACATGAGACGACGCAAATTATAAAATATTGGTTGCCAAAACGCAGCATTCAAAAGACGACGCTAACGCACATCTCCGGACTTGTGGCCACAGCGAGCAAGTTGGCGTTGGAAGCTTCGAAGTTGATCGGGATGCCCTCCTTCATGATGTTCTGCACCACTTTTTCGCCCAGAGGTGTGTAGACGCCACAGGAGGTTTCAGGAGGTACGCAAGGTGCAAAGATGCGTCCACATGCATCGGTCAAGACTTATGACGAACAAAAACACTTCCTCTTCACGCAGGGACTCACCCTGGATGAACGGTGTTGATGCGGATTTGCCGCCGGCGAACTGCACTTGGGCGCGATATAGTAGTGTCGCGCTCTAGTTGAGACCAAGTGTGATGATGAGCACATGTTTATCAACCAATCCACCATTCGGTCACTACCCCAACGCTCAGACACAACACACGAACCTTTGATAAATACCGAACACCGGCTTTGGATGCGCCGTAGTGCGCTTGGAAGGGGTGAACGACCAGTCCTTGCTGGTAATGGTGGGATGACGTCGGCATGCGTCAACGATGCGTGAATCACTTTCACCATTGTGCCGTTGTGACGGAATCAAACTTACCACAGAAGAAACGTTCGCGATCGCTTTGGTGTCCTGGTGAAGAAGAAAGCACGAATCTCATGTGGGCGAGCAACAGAGTGTGGATGATCCCACAAAACGTGACACACGGGAGATTCGTTCTTCTTTATCGATTAAATCCCGTGCTTGAAACATCTGCGAGTAGAGGTCGTTATCTTCAGTTGGAGGAATGTCGATTCGAGAAAGAATGTTCATCAAGCCAAATGCGCAGGAAAACTCCGTCGAGGTTGATGTTGATCATGCGCATGTAGACGTCGAAATCCAGCTCTTCCAGGCTCTTGTAGAACTTTGAGATTCCAGCGCTCTGGACCATGACGTCGAGGTCCTTCTGGCCAGGGAGGTCGGTTATAGCGATAGCTGTTACTGTGATTAGTGAAAACACTTTCCACTGCATTTTCGCAAAGTTAGAACAACGTCGAATCTGTCAGGCTTTGTGATATGAACAGTCATTATATGGAAGTAAAATAACTCTTTCATGCAAAATCAACTAGATAAAGTGGATGGGGATATCAAGCAACTGTTTGTACTACTTGCGTTTGTATTTCTGGAGACGTGAACAGAGCCTCGTCATTAAGAAACACAACATCTGTCACAGCAGCAAAAAAGACCTACATCTTCAGATTTCAATCGGCTGTCAGGGTCCAGGGTGTTTCTCAACCCTAGCAGCGTCTTTCCCAGTGCATCGGCAGCCCCAATCATAGGTCTCGAAACAAGAGCATCAGGGGGTCGTGAAAAGAAGTATCTCACAAACATGCAACAAACCTTAACACTGCTACGGGCACCGCTCGAATAACTGCGCGAGCGGGTCCCTGAGATCCGTCGGACTCGTAAACCTCGGTGGGAACAGCCAAGACGGTTTTTGCCGCCGCCGACAAGTGCTTCTGCAAGCTCTTGGCTGCCAGGCTTACGCCTTCCTGGAGATCCTTGGGTTGCTCTGAATACCGGCTGATGGCCGCACCACTGGCATGATCGTCGTCCTCCATGATATCCTCGAACTCTGCCTTGTCTCCAGAGAGTGCGAGGAGAGTATCTGCTTGTTCCAAGACCACCTGCGCACCCATGGCGAGCTTCGTGCCAAGGTTAAGGGCTTCCATCGCAGTATTTCGGGCAAAAGACTGCGCTCCCTTCTGCAAACCTAATGGAACGTTTGAAGGAATTTGTTTCTTTCTCCGAACGTCGAAAAATCTTAACCCGCTATCGCCAACCACGCACCTCGCATGATCGTACCGTCCTGCTTATAGGATTGGACAGGTAGAAGTACCAAGTCTGCCACACCTTGACCAAGATTAACAATCGACTTGACCGGGGTCACACCGCCAACAATGCCAGGTATTTGGCTGTTCAAAATGTGAGGCGCCCATATGTCGGCGATCGCCTTCATCAGGCGGCTCCATCCTTTCACACCGGTAACTTTGACGTGCCGCAAATCCAGCGCGGCATCTTCTAAGGAAAAAGGCAGCAGGTTGACGATCTCCACCAGCGCTCCACCTCGGAGCCGTGTGAGACTAGCGGTTCGCTTTGGTTTGAAGTCGCACCGAATACTGATGGGCTCTATTTCGCAGAGCTGTATGAACACGCCATCTTCCGAAGATCCTGTGTCCGGAGGAGATGTTGTTGTTGTGGAAGAAGCATCTTTCTTGGAGCTGGAGTTTAAAAATCTCTGAAAACGAAGAAACACATCCAATGCGTCACCATCCACGAGGAGACGTAGAGGTAACACGGACACCTATGTACCAGAAACAAAACGCGCACTCGTCAATGATACAATTTGTCAGTGTATCAACGTACGCAATATCCTTTACCTTGATTCGCAACTCATCGGAAGCTGCTGCATCCGGTGCTCGCACAGAGACAACGTCGGCCTTGAACATGGGGGCCGACCACTCTTTTTCTCTTTCATTAGACCGTATCACGGACATGAATTTACGCCACGTCGATGTTTCAACGTGATCGAGGATTTCAACATCCTTGACTGTAAACGACAGTCGGAACGAGAATGGGCACTCCTCATCATACGAGTCTGCCTCTGCTTCCGCCTTCGAAACTTTAATTTCTATCTTGGGACGTCGGGATCGGATGAGGTCCCGGGCGGACTGCGGCTTTTGTCGTGCCCGTGTCGTGCTTGTGCTGTATGTGCTCATGGTATCCCCCCTCGGGCGGCTCCGGCCACTGTCACTGTAGAGCACATGCGCTTCTTCGTAGTCAAGCTCGGACTCGTCTCGGACTGAAAGACCATCCACGTCCGTTTGCGCCGACAAATCCGGAACCTCGGGACCATCGCTCGATGTACCGTTGTGAGTGCTTCCTCGGCGGCGGGAATAATACTCCTCGAACATTCTTTGGCGCGTTGCCATGAACTCGTATCCATCGTAGAGACGAATCGTGATAAAGCAATCTCGAAGTCGCAAGGTACGTATGGGTTGAAGTATCCTAGAGAACTGAGTTCGATAATTCTTCTCGGAACAGAGGCAATGACAGTGCGGACTCACGCTAGGATCTTCTCCTCTTCGGAGATTCCGTCGTCGAAATGGTTATCGATAATAGTGAACTCGCTCACAAAAGTCCTGATGGTATCTGTGGTGTCCAGCGCTTCCTGCCTCGCTGAAACCTGGACTCTGTCATTTACTGAAGTGGTCAAAAGTGTCGGCTTTTGCTTGAAACTCGCAGCTAACAGAAGCTGCCGCTGCGTCTCGTCTTCACTTGTTTGGCTATCACTCAGCTCCCGAGGCGAAGATGAAGTTTCGAGAATTGGTGTGTTTGGTGGCGCGAAAGCATTGTAATCAAGATCACCTGGGAAAACAAAAGGTTGAAAAGGAAGAGAGGGTTATGTTTCATCGAGAGAATCTGCTCACTTAATACATCCGGGAGAGCGGACGGATCAAAATTTCGCAAAGTTGGAGTCCCACTTTTGGTTGTCGGAAGAGGAAGCTCGCTACCGAACAATTTATCATTCAATGATTTGTTGATCCCCTATCGACAAAGCATTACCTCTTGGAAGTATGTGGTGTCGTACTGGAGCCGATACTCGTCACCACATCCTGCACCACCTGAAGGGAGTCAGCACAGACATCGAAAAAAATCTGTAGGTTTCCAACATCGACATCGAGGAATGGAGGCACGTTTTTACTGCTCTTTACAGTGATTTCCCCGCACTCGACGATTGAAACATGTGCATAGCCTAGCGCCTAAAGATATCATGGGCGAGAGATTAAGCAATAAACGTTGGTTGTCCAAAACGACATCAAACCTGAAAATAGCCTTTCAGCTCAGGGGATCCGTTGATCGACGACGATTCTAGAGCCCGTTCCCTGTTTATTGGATCCTGCGTCCCTTTTACATTATCCACCACCAGAACCGAGAGTCCATAAATCATGGTACGGACGATATGTACGGAAACATTTGGCGCCAGGGAAGTTGACAGCTTAAAACGAAGTGATAGACCTTGGCGGCCATCCAGAAATCGAAGCGATGGTGCTATTCACCTTTATTTGATCGATAGCAACAACCCCGCAATGCCCAATGGGATTTGGCTGGTAGACAATGCATATTTCATTTAACGTAAGTTTTAAACGCGTTGTGATCGCGAAATCGTCGGCCAGAACGATATCCTGGGGAAGCTTTGCAAACAACATCATATCTCGAAAGATGGCATCATTTCGTGGAACGCGAGCTGAGAGTCCCATAAGAGACAACGATACTTGTTGATCTTTCGTTTTGGCTTTCGAATCCGTGGCAGATGTGATCACGCAGGATATTACAGATTTCCCTCGACCCGCGACATCGGCAACTTGAAACGTGCGATACACCAACGGATCTTCCAGAGCAGCGAGTTCATTCGATTGAGAGAAAGTGAAATCGGCCGCATCCACTGAGAGATAGGTCATGGACTGGTTTTGGGGTACACTTGAGTTGCACATAACTCGTTAATTAGGAAAACGGCATACCTTTCCCTCGCATCCAGAAACACCAAATAATTTCGTGTCCTCCAATGCAATGGTGTAGGTTCCGTTTTTTGTCTTCCCATCAATTGCTTCTCCGGATCTGTTCTGAACGTGCCAGGTAACGTCAATTCTAGCGATCGAGAATAGTAAGGCCAATTCCGACGGTTTCACATCAGCCTCTGTGTCTGGACTAGATGCTGGCTGCTGGGGCGCTCGTTTGAGCGAGTCGTCAGGTTGTGGCCCGTCAAAGAGGCCCGCATCGTTGAGTAGTACAACAAGCTTGTCAAGTTGATCCTTTGAGATATTGATCCGTAGAGACGGGATATTAGCATCAACAAAAATTTTCGACTCGAGGATAGACTGCTCCCGGAACCGGAAGGTCTCCTCCTCGTCAAAGTTGTCAGCTCCGGGCATGCGTCTTCGAGCCACAAAAGGATCGCTCAAATCAGAACCTTGGCTGTTCCCCTCTCCATGTCCATGTTGTTCTCCGATATCAAACCAGGATTTAAACATCCACGCAGGTGGATCGTCTTCGGCGTCATCTTCATCATCGACTGGAACTTGTACACGTCTCTGTGGTGACGTCAAGATGGCCTTCCTCCGGAAAATTTCAATTGTCGGAACATTGAAGCGTGCAGATTTGATTGGACAATTTCGCGGTACAGAATAAATTGAAGCTAGTGGAGTAATGTCTGATAACAAACGAACCAAGGTTTCAAAGGTGAAACGGTATCACAATTCAGGTAGATCCACTTACCGACTTCCACTTGTGCAGGTAAGCCCGAATTAAGTCTCGCTCTCTCAAAAAATGATAGTCCGACTTCATCAACTTCCAATTTCCAGGCTGCAGTATCAGTTATGCCCGGCATCCCGGATCTCCTATTTGCTAACCTCAAAGGACTGCGGAGGCCCTTGCCACTGCTGGAATCTTCACCGAGGGTGTTCTTCAACTTGAGAGCGAAGCAGTCAACTAGAAATCCAGATTCGCGCTCCTTTACGGTCGCGTCCTTTGGCACTACACTGAGCCAAACACGTATATGTGGCACACGAATGTCGAGAGACACATCCCGACGTGAGCGGGCAGTCTGCTTGGAAACTGAATCGTCGAGGTCTTCAATTATGTCCCGAGGTTCCCGATTTTGCTCAAAAGAGGACGAAGAAAGGTTGCTTTGATTCTTTTGGTCCCGGCGGCGCAACAACTCATTCCACCGATCAAATTGACCTGCAATTTCACGATGTGCGTGAACATGGATACTGGCCATTTTTACGAGTAACACATCCCGCCCCTCATCGCCTTCCTCCAAACTATGGATCCTCTCCCAAGTAACATGCATCGAATGAGCCATATTCGTTGAACTGGTGGCTGACTTCAAAGCTGGCTTCAGAACCTTCGCACCATGAGCGCCAATACTCGAAGATGATGGTGCACTATCTGACTTGGTGGATGTGACGCTACCGACAACATCAAGCGATGACAGAGACGAATAGATTGTCTGAGCATTCGCCCCTTCTCGGGGCTCCAGAAACACCAACGGCGTATACTTTGGTCCTCCTCTAGAGCGCTCAAACGCCCGGCCACGGTCGTCCTCTCTCAACACCCAATCCGAAATGCACGCAGATTGAACCCAGAGCTCGACGTGATCACGCTCGGCGCCAAACGTTCCCTTGACCCCAACACCCTTGACACGAATTAAGAAGTGGTCCTTGTTCAGCAATGTAGCAACAGTTTCGTCGTCGACTTGAGGCTCTTCACCACGGCCGGCGCACGCTTGGAGGAGTTGGGCTTGAGCTACAGGACCATCCGAATCGCGATGGAGCAGGAAGACTCGAACATCACGAAGGTTTGCGTCGACCCGCCAGCTTATTCCCTTCCCAGTGTGATGCGACCCTGTCGATGAAGGTACGGAGGGCGAGAAAAACGACACTTTCGGAGAGGATGATGCCGTCCACGTGTGAGACTGCACTCCGGCAATAGTGACGCGGGACCGCTGTCTCCGAAACTGGCCGGCTGCGGTGACGGAGGACGCCGCGAGCGTAGATTGGGCGTCAAAAAATTGGCTGGCTTGAACCGAGCTTGTGGTGGACATTCCCATGCCCGGGGGCGTGTGGCCCTCGGGAGGAATTGGCATGGAGCTGCGTTCCCGCACGAGGTCGGCGACTTCTCGCCACGCCGACTCGTCCGCAAGCGTCTCGAAAATCTCCGCCACAAGCGCCACGTCGGCTGGGTCTGCGAATACCACGACAGAGTGAATGAGAAGGTCAAGGTGGTATGACGCCGCTCCCGAGATTTGGCTTCGAGACCGGTTCACATTGAATGCAACATGGTTTTCGGGCCCAGATGCTAGTGACAGCAGCGTGGTCGACCGAACATAGGGGGCGTTATGGGCCACGCCAACATCGTCGTCGATGTCGGGAATGTCTGAACGTGGTAGTATAACATGCCCTCCTTTGAGTTCCGAAAGGGTCACTTGGATCCCACTGAAAGAAAGTAATTTTCGAACGTCCTGGGAGTCGAGGCGCGTCCCCGTAGCGTCTCCGGTGGCAGTGTCTCCCCCCGAGTTGTCAAAAAATTTCATATTCGGAACAGTCAGGTCAAGGTGAAACTCTTTCCAAGCACCCGCTTTCATAGTCTTGTACACGACCCGCAGAGTGATGTTTTCCAAGTTGACCTTCACTCTGGCAAGGATTCGGTCAATGAGACTCGTTACGAGAAGAAGTCCGTCGCTTCGTGGAGCTGATTTCGAAGCGCTTTCGTCTGCGACAGGGCCAGCGGACGCGATGGAGGCTGCAAGAGATTCGTCCAATTCTTTGTCCCTTTCAGTTGCGGCAAGGAAGGATGATGCAATGTCGGCAGTCGACGTGGCGAGAGGAAGTGTAGAAAAGGCAGATTTGAACAGAACTGCAAGTGTTTTACGGTTATAGGGTTCATGAGCTTTCTAAAGGAGGGTCACTGCAAACACGAAATGTTCTCTCACCATTTTGGGGGTCTTCGGAGAACGGCGCAACCTCCACCATCACATCCCGCACATCAAGAATAATGTCTCCGTTAAAGAGGTCCGTGCTCGGGAACGTCAAACTTATTTCACCGACACGACCGCCAGTTACGACGACTGGTATTGTTGCAGTGAGCTCATTGAGGACCTGTTCCGAAGCATTCCCGATTTAATGGAGGTTTCCAGAATGAGCGCGCACTCGGGAATGCACGCACCTCGACATTCAGCTTCAGATCTCTGAGTTTCATAGTTCCTGTGGCCAGTTGAACATCGACATTGTCGTATGTGAAGTCGTTTGAAAGGAACTGGCCAATGGCTCTCTGATTGGGGCGACGCCGGCGACGTTTTGTAGCGGCAATGCACGAAAGAAAGAGCAATTAGGGCTCTGAATGGACACAAGAGCGCTTCGCATCGCGGACCTTAACGACGAACGCAGCGACCTTCCGTTGGAAGTCCGGGGGTACAAACGAGGCCGGCAGCTGAAATGGCCAGTAGCTGGCCATTGTGGATTGTCTTGTGCCAGTCTTGCAGCCACGATTGATCGCTGGTCACACAACCCGATTTTCCTTCGGTCACCCAACCATAGTCAGCATATGTCCATTACTTGATTTCGCGTCTCAGCGCCATGACAGATGCTGGGAAAACAGGCGCGGACTCTCGCCTTAGCATTGCTGGCGTTCCCCCCTCGGAATGCATCGACGCGGCTGCCGAAAATGCGCATGTGATTCCTGACATTGAGAACGACATCCTGGACAGTATTTCTCTCGCCGGCGATGGAGGCGATCTCGCTATCGTGCACAATGTACCAAATCAGAGTGGGGGCCACACGTCGGAGACCGGGAACGTGGTCGTGGACACCCGAGAGGATCACGAGTCTGGAGACATGAGAAAGGATCCGGAGAACATGACAACACCGGTGGAGCCCCACGCGGGCTTTGGCCGCGATGAAGAGCTGGACTCGAGTTTGCCTGATGGCGTCAACTCCAACTCGGAACTTCGCGAACCGGAGCCTGTGTCTACGTCCACGTCCTCGGAGCTTGGGGAAAGAACCCGCTTGGTCACTCAAACGTCGTTGGTACTTCAGAATAGCCAAATTGCCGATGCCGCGGAACCTGAAAGCACTGTCAGGCAGGGAGCCACGGGGGCGAACGTGGCCGCATCACAGCGAGGGGACCAAAATTCGACACACGAGATGGAACAGCACATTGCGGCAGCTCCGGAGCGGGACGAGGATCGCAGCTCTATCGCCCGACGCGCTTTGGAGCACCTCTCTTCGTTGGCGCCTCTTTTCAAACAACCTTCGCGGCTTCTTTCGAACCCATGGACGCCTGCGCTGGTATCCGTTATCGCTGTCCTCTTCACACTCTTGTTTCACACCGCTCCTTCACCACCACCGCCTCTTCCCGAGCATGTGGACAGGTCGACGCTGTGGTCCGCGTTCGACCTCCTCAGAAATCCTTATGCGGAGTTGAGCGCAGAGCGTTGGGAGAAAGAATGGAGTAACGACCACCAGGCAACATCTTTGCAGCACCCTAGTGGCGCAAAGTACTGGTTTCTGTCGAGTAAGCTGAACTCAACCGGCTTGAACGACCACCGTGACTCGTCAAAGGAGTTGGAAGCGAGGTACTACATCCCCATGTGAGTGCTGTGCGACTTCCCAGCGCACTTGTCCAAGCAAGGCACCTGACTCTGTCGCGCTCTCAGCACGTGGTCGCGCCTCCTTCACTCCCAGACCTCGAGCACGGTCGCCCTGGTATTCGGGCCTCGCGGCATGGGGAAAAGCACGCTGCGCATTCTCGCCGAAAAGAAGTTTCGAGCAAAGTGGAACAGTGTCGTAGGCGACGGCACACCCTACGAGTGGGACGGAGCGCCTGGGAAGGGAAAGGGCCTTCTGATCGATATCACGCCGGAGAGAGTGAGTTCTCGCCGACTTGAGCTGGATTGGAGAGATGACGAGGAGTGAATTGACCGTTACATTATAGCACTCCCTCAATACATTCTTTCCGACGTTTGAGCAGCACATCTGGCATACTGCGCGCCCTTTGATGCGCATATTTCACACTCGTGAAACGTATTGGAAACTTAACGTGAGTGGGAAAATTAGGTGCCATTTTTTTGTCGATACCCTTTGTCATGATCATGATCACGACGGGCGCGCTCAAATTAGTTCGAAACCGAGTTTAACCTCGGTGATTTTGCCGATATGATTCTCGGAAGGGGTGTCACCATCCTCGTAGACGGTGTCGTTTCAGGGTAGGTACCCGTGAACAGTTGTTGCTTCCCTCGGCTTGCCTTCAATGTGCCTCTGTATCAAGGGAACTTCGCCCCAAACTCAGCTCGACGGAGCTTCCTCTCGTTCCCCGTCTTCTCTCCCCGCTCACCTACTTCTTCCACGGCCTACCCGTTCCACCACTAGGACTCGCGCCGTCTACGGCAGTACAACTTGGTGCCTTTGCCGCCTCGTACTACATGGGCCACTCGGACTCGTTGCGGTCGTTTCTGGACGTCATTGATCGCGATTTAGCCTACGGGTGGTGGTGGAGGAGTGTCTGGGACTGGATGTGGGACAAGTTTCAAGAACACGTGACGAGCGCGAAAGGATCCTTGATGGCACTGGCAGCAGCAGCTTTGACCGTGATTTGGGTCAACTTCACCTTTGCAGACCCTTTACGAATCTTGAGGAACTCGCGCGGGGTGGTGACGAGAGTGCGGATTGAAGTGCTCATGCTTGTCTGGGTTGTGTGGTGCGCCTTGTCCCTGTATTGGAGTGTCGCGCCCTGGTTTAGTCTGCATGGAGGGTTGAATGGCGTGTGGGAGTCCCTCACAACTGGAGCTGGAAACCTGTTTGGCGAGGTACGCCCCTTGTTGGCGTCGGATTTCAGAACAATGCGCGATCCTGGTGAACTTTCGGTCGAGCGACTTGTCCGTGTGATACCACATTGGGATGCGCGGACCAAGGTGGGCGCTCCATATGTCAAGGAATGCGCTCGGATGAACGTGGGCTGGAAGGGCGATACTGCAATCGGCAGGCTGAAGCGATTCAGAAAAGTTATCGGAGAAGTTGGAATTGGAGAGATGGTGAGTGTTGCCATATTCAACTTTGCCGCAAAGGTTCAAAGGAGAGCACGTTCTCCAAATCTACAGGCTGTCCTTGTTGATGGTATTGATGAAACCTCCTTGTCTGCGATGGGGAGCTACCCAAGAATCGTGCAAGGGTTTACTCGCGCGGTAATTGACCATGCACTGTTTGAAATGTCTATGGAGAAGGATGTTGACACGAGGTATGGTCGACTTGAAAGGAGCTTGATCAAAACAAATATGGTTCTATCGGCATTCAAACTACACAGTTTCTGGTTCTTCTTTCCGAGGGCATTCAAGCTGCTGGTGAATGAGCAAATCAAGGAGAAGGGTCGTTTGGACAAGTATGGATGGGTCGATCGTGAGTCATTCTGTGACCTTATTGTGGCATAACAGGCTCATATTCGATGGCGTGAATAGTGACGTTCGACCACCGAGACCTACTTCGCATGGCTGAACTGCGCTTCCAAACATATCAAACTTGTGCTATTACGGTGACAGGCCCAGAACTTGTCCGCCAAAGGAATGGCCCTCAAACTCAGGGCTCTTTAATTAACCGGCGACACCAGCTTTCGGATTCGGATCCCGCTATCTCTTCAAGACCAAATCAGGTGAACGGGTTGCAACACAGTCCTCCTCCTTGCGATCGCTCCTTCTGGTCTCTGTTCTGCGACGCTACGGACGAGGACCATATATGGGTTGACGAAGCTTTCAGGAGTGCTGCATGGCTTCGTACGCCTCGTCTGATGACAACGATTATGAGGGACATCGTGGAACTGCTGGCAAAGGTGATTCAAAACAACTTCGTGGGAGTGATTGTGTCTGAGATCGTGTTTTTGTCTCATTGATTGCAGGAGCGCTGGTCTGACATGAGCGACAGACCGTTTTGCGTGGAGCCAGCTGCACTCGCCGAAATGTTGTCAGAGGTGCGTTTCAACGGTCTCATAGTTGGACTTGTTGCTTTTTTTAATTCGAAAATCTTTCCAGCCACCTGCTGAAAGGCTTTTAAGGGCGTGACCATCTCAACTAGTAACAAATACCACTCCACAGTCAATTGTAAATACAAACGTCATGCTCGTAATCAGTATACCCGCAACCAAACCCACGATGGCATCCGCTGTTCTTCTCCCTCGTGTTCTTCTGCGTCCGGTAGTCGCATGCTATGGAGCCTCTACCGCTTCTGCTTCTGCTCGGTGGCATGGAAAGACATCAGCATTGCTGGATCGACGATTTGAGCACACGTACTCGAGGAACACGAAATCGGAAGGAAAATCACGCTTAGCACCAGTCGTCGCCGTTGGCTTCGGAGCCATTGCTGCTCTACACATTCGGCTGCGGGATTCATTCGCCGATTGCGCTGCTGCGCCGAAAGCTGTCCCCGCGGCAAGCTCCGTTCACGCAGATATTCCGGATATCGCGAAGCCGAAAAAGCAACCCGATGCCTCTTACTTGGAGAATCTCCCGGCAGAGCTTACTTTCGGAGCTTTTCTCGGTTTCAGCGCTGGTGTGTTGCCTACCATTTACCCAGTTCAATATGCAGGTTGTTGACGGCACATTTCAACACATCAGGGTACTTTACAATTAAAGTAGGGAGAGTTCTCATCTTCTTTTGTGGTGGAATCTTCATTTTTGTGCAGGTGCGTCTTTCTCTTGCCTTTTTTTTTTGGTCCACGTTACGTCGCTGACCAGCTTTCATGTTCTAGTACCTTGTTCACAAGGGTTGGGTTTCGATCAATTGGGGTGGCGTCGAGAAATCCTGGACCCAGGCCTTGGACCGTGACGGCGATGGAAAGGTCACCTTCCGCGATTTCGCGTCCTTCATCGGTGCGTGGGTGAAATGGCTCACGTTCCGCATTCCGTCCGCTGCAACATTTTCGGCGGGTTTCTACTACGCATTGTCTAACGTCAAATAATCTGCGCGTGTAATTGCTTTTGCATCAATTGAATTCATCGTCTTCTGCTGGAACCCTTGGTGTTCGAGCTTTTCACTTTACGCACTCTATTTATTGCGATTATCATGGTTGGATTTTGAAGTGTGCTAATGATACAAAGCGTGCATGATGTGTGGTGTGTGGGAATGCAAATGGCTGATTCTTGGTATGTTCTACTCCTCTTCGCTGTCTCGGTCCATCTCCACCTCCATCCTGTCCTCATCCCTATCTGGCGTTTTTCGCCCTGCGGCTCTGTGTGTACCCGCACGATCTTCAACTTCATCATTTTCAACTTCGTACTCGCAGTCTGGACCCGTGTCAACGTCATCCATAACATCGGATTCATCTTCACTGTCGCTTTCGTCAGCATCTCGGCTCCAGCGTCCGCCTCTTCTCCTTCCATTTGATCTATTTCGACCCGTTGCGCGCATACCGTCGCGTAACGATCTGGAGTGCCCCTGTCCCTTTATCCGGCTCCGTACGCTTACGGACTGCTGTTGGACCTGTTCCTCGTAGGCGAGAAGCTCGTAGCTCCGCTCAGCAAATTTGTCCCAGCCACTGAAATCGAGGTTATGTAAGTTAAACGTTTCTCGGTTGATAAAATTGTTGTGATACAGACCTGAGCTTCACCCTGGTTCCCGCCTTTCTGTCCACAACCCATACATCGTCCTGCTCCCTGAATCCTGGGTCCATCCGTCGGACACGGGCATCATATTTCTTCCAGTCGAACAGCAGGTCAAAGAATAGCCCAGCGTGCCGACACCTCTTAAGATCTGTCAATGTAACATGTGGCCGAGTTGCCGGGACCTGAACGAGATCGAGCAGCGCGCAAACAAAATCATTGAACGACCAGAGCTCGTTGCAGAAGGTGTTACCGGCAAACATTCTAAATTGGTAATCTATGTCCCGACATCGCGAATCGACAATGCAGGTGTGATTTCTTACCGATCACGTTGCTCGTCGAAAAAGTACTTGATCTCTTGCAGACTGAGCATTCCGTCGCCATCAGTATCCAAGACGCGAAACCAATATTCTGTTGCTGCTGGGGCGCCCTTGTCTTCCAGTGACATAAGGAAGCCTGTGGATCCACTGTTAATCAACGAAATCCGCTCCACCGGGTTCTTCTTCTGTTACCCACATACGAAGTCTCTATATTCAAATCTTGCTTCTTCCCAGCCCCCAATTCCGTCTTCTCCATCCTCTGCACCTGCAGCTGCCTCAGCCATTTCCTCACTGGCCTCCGCTTCCCCCTTCGCCCAGCCCTTGAACCATCCTTTTCGTTGCAATCTCGTGAGCTCCAGTGGCGTTCCAGCATCCGTCGGAGGATTTGATGGAATTTTGCGACCATATCCTTCTGCCACGCGGCGCATGACGCGAGATGTAACACGACCGCCGTCGTACCTAGCAAGTTCGCCAGCTGTTAGCACCATATCGTGGTCTGTGTCGAGTGACCAGAACAGGCAATATGTCACGTAGAAGTGTTTATACGAGAATGGGTCTCGTGTCTGGTCGGGATTTTGAGGAAATACGGAATAGTTTCTGAATACTGGTCCCAGAACTCACCGCATTCACATCTTCCTCATCCTCCAAGTTTTTTAAGATGTCTAAGAATCCTGACCTTCGCCATTCCGCGAGTGTCATTCTGCAACAAGCAAGATAACGATGGAAGTTCGCGCTCGGAGAGGGCGATCAACGCACCGATCTCCTCTCCCGCCCTTTCCGTACCACACTCTGCTCACCACGGTGTCAACGTATCGTGCTTGGAACACCTGCATTCCAGATAAGAATTGAAGACCAGGATGTGCACGTACGACATCTCGGACTGCGGGCTCAATGTGTGTTGGGAGGAGATAGCTAGGGAAGCAAGGTGTCTTTGTAGGAAGAGGGGGAAGATCCACGGCATTGCTTGGAGGAAGTGCACCAAGGAGAAAGAATGATAGCAAGAGAGGGTCGTGAGCGAAGCTGAGCGCAATGTGACACAGCCTTCGGATTACAAATGCCGAGGTAAGAAAATAACAAGAAGCGGTCGTCGAAGAACTCTCTCACTTCTGTGCTGCTTTCTTTCCGGCCCCTTCCTTGCCCTTTTCACCCTCCTCCAGTGAGTTCGCATACCTTCCAGCAGCCCCGCCCAAATATTTGGGCAAACCCAGTGCCTTTGCGAGCTCCCCAAGTTCTGTCCCATCGATTCGCTTGTCGTTGGACCCATCATCCAATCCATTGGTCACGCCAAACAGCTTGTCCACTCCGGAAAGAAGCGAGTTTCCTAGTGAGGCTTGTTCTTCTGGACTAAGAGGAGAAACCCCCGGACGGTGGTGGAAACGGGGTATCGCTTTAGTGGTCTGGGCACGAAGGAATGTGAAATACAGGAATTTGCCTTGAATGCCCTGTTCAACTTACTCCACCCACCGGAACCAAGTCCACACCTGAATCAATCTTGACGGGAGCATCTCCAGCCGTACCGTAAGGTGTTGACAGAGTGGGGGCAGTTCTCGGTGGCGAGCATGTGGAAGCAAGGGCAAGTCCTAATCCTGCACCAGCAACATTAACGCCGTCCATATCCAGAGATTTTGATGGTTCCCCTCTTTTAGCTTTGTCCTCGAGAGTCGTGACACCATTGCTATCAACTTCGTCACGACTGGATGAGTCCACTACCATTGCATCTGCTCTTGGAGAAGGTCCTTTGGAACGCGCATTTGTGGTGAGAGTATCTGAGTGCGATGGTGATGTGGAAACGTGGATGGGTTCGTGTGCTTTGAGATGCGATGTGGTAGCGGGTGGAGAGTGCCGTGCGCCAGGGGATGAGTATCCGCTCCGGCCTGCCCTGTCACTGACATCAGGTGCTCCCATGTCCACAAATCCAGCGTCATGTCCACTGCCGTTGTGCGACATGGAGTCACCGAGAATCCTTCGAGCTATCCTTGGAGATCCTGCCGGAGAAGCCTTCGGGGTGGCAGCTGGCGAAGCGTTCCGAGATGACGATGCGGAGCCTGCCCTAGAGCGCGAAGGAGAGGCTGAGCTCGGCATTTCTATTTGTGGAGTCGCGAGAAGGAGATAAAGGGAAGGGGAGGGCATTTTTGCTTCAAGAACAGGAGATCCAACACCAAGGTTTGGCGAGCGAGGTGTGCGAGGTGTGCCTCCAGGCTTCGGGGAGTGTGGTGGTGTGGTTACAACTACTGGTTCTGTGGTGGGGTTGCTTGCCATTATTGTGTGCTTCTGACTGGCACGGGGCGATGGCGGCGAGGCACGCGAAAGCGGCGACGGAGATTCCGGCGTAGAGGTAGCGGGTGAAGGCGTGCCAGGAGAAGAACTTTGGGCAGGGCATGTTGGAATTAAGCTCATCACCGGAAGTGGTGGTGACACAGGATGAGAGGTGGGGGTAGGGAAGGACAGTGGTGGAAACTGTGCGACTTCCATGACTATGACGCTAGTTGATACGCAGTTGTAGGACAAAAATAAGTCAGAGAGCTCGTATCCCGTCGAACTTTATTGCAACGCAGTGAAGTGCGATGAACAAAGCACCGTTCTCCAGTTGAACAGTCCGCTGGCGCAGTTCTGGATGGCAGTCGCATTCAGAGCATGTATTGTTTCCAAGATTCTACGCCTGGTTTCTCCATGCGACCCACCGCAAAGGTGCCAAATTCATGCAATCTTGGGATTTCCCGAAGGAACCGAAGGGAAGACCAGCGCTCACCTGGACCGCACTTCAACGTGTCTTTTTTGTCCTCAGTATGTAGTTACAGTGAACGATTCCGTCGGAGCGATGGGCGTCTGGCGTTTTGATGGAAGATGGGATGTGAGGAGTGGAACTTAAAAATACCGCTCATCAAAAACACCACTACGGAAAGACAAGTCAGGACATTGACAAACAGTCATAATCGCTAGACCTCCCTCACTATTTCCAGCTGAACTGGAAGTGTTGATTATCGCGAAAATAGTTTTCATACTCTCTGCCATAGAAAGTGAAAATGTAGGGCAAAAATTTAACATTTTGGTTCCTCTATGTAGTAGCATTCAGTTCGTTGGTGGGGTGTGAGTTTATGACCTCTGTGTTGGGAGCAATAATAAGTTGGACTAATCTTCTCATTTTTCGAGACCGCTCTTTTCCTCGTGTAGCCTCACCCATCTTGCTGGAAGCACTCCTTGAGAGTGTGATTGGAGTCTTTGACTAGAGAGAGTGGGGAGGCGCGTTGCTCCTTCGGTGCGAACGGGCACGCGTCGTGGAATCACTTGTCTGGGAGTACCACGCAGCTAAACCGTCGTATTTCTGGAAGGCTTGCACGAGATTCGGGACCAGGGAGGGCCCATTGGCAGTTTACTCACGAATCTGACGAGGATCGACGCTAAAACTGAGGTCTCCCGACTTTCGCCGGAACGTGGGACAACCCACCATTTGGGTGAGGAACCACGCCGTCATCGCGAATAACACATAGCTCAGATGCAGCAGCATCGTGGCCATTGGGGAAATGGATCAGCACAGGGGACTCAGGGGCAGGCAACACCTCTTACTCCCGCTCAACTTCCACAACCAGTCAATCCGCACCAGCAGATTGAATTGGGACAGCAACAAATGTGGCATCAACAATTGGTGAACCAGCAAACCTCTACCCTTGTTCTACCTCCTCAACAAGTCCACCACATGGCAGCAATGCCGTTCTCAGTCTTGCAACAACAACAATTTCCGCAACACCAATACCCTGTGCAATCCCAATATATCCAGCAGGTCCCTCTTTCGGCTCCGTTTGGGTCGAATCACCTCCTCCAGCAGCACCAACTCATGCCCAATCGGCTTCACATCCAACAAAATATGGGGCTTGTCTCTGCTCCCCCAACCACACAACGCCACGCAACTGCTAATGGCGCTACGGCAGGTGTAATAGCCGGCTCAGATGGACAACATCATCCGCGACCCATAGCCCCAGCCTCGGCTCCGTCGAAACGATCTTCGACAAAGAACAAACCTCCCACACCGACACTTCCGAGCTCCACTTCGTCTGGTATCAAAAATCCCACTCAACATCCAGACGCTCCTCCTCCATCTAATTCCGCACAACCAATCCTGAAACCCCCGAAAGTCTCACCCAATCCCGGCACAGGGCGAGCCACAGCCGGCCCTGCTCCAGCCATTTCAGGGTCTACCGACGCCAATACGACATTCACATCTACTGGAACGACCGCTCCGGCGACAATTCGCGCGGCGGTCCAGAGCTCCCCATTCGTAGCCGGTACACGAGCCGTTCACCGTGAGTGACGAATGGTCCAATCCAGCTTCACGCCTGTGACTTAATTTGGGGCCGAACATTGGACAACTTTAACACAGCGTTGCTGCCTCCTCTTCAATCTCTACTACCTCCTGTGGATCTTCCTTTCCGGTTCGCGTCGTCTGACCAAATTCGTTTGCGGGAAGCCGAGAGATACCTCGCTGCCTACTCGGCGCCAGAGGATGGACGAGCAAGAGCAGTGAAGGATGCGGTTGCCATAGTTGATGGGACATGGATGTGAGTGGAAAAGGCAGTGTGGCTCTCTGTTGAATGCCACTATGCCTTTGTTTGTCATTCGTGTGCTGACCATTGGATATTTCGTAACTCCATATGCTTTGGTCTTGCAGTCGTTTTCAACCTCCCCCATCCTCGAGTAAATCCAGATCTCTCCAAGCGCTGGATCCCCCTCTTCCGCCGCCGGAAGTGAACCTGTCAGGTCTAGCGGGTGCTATCGCTGGACCCAAAGTCAAAGCGGAACCTGAAGTGGATGTTAAAGTAGAAGGTACGAATATCCCGGCGCTGACATTGGAGAATATAGTCATGCTCTGTTATGCAGTGAACAGTCTTCCACTCTCTACCGTGCTCCCTCGACTTTCGTCTCTCCGCACTTCCTTCACTGCATCCCTTCCATCAGCACTCGTTTCTGGTACACTGTTGACACCAGTAGCGTCTCGTCTCTCCTCCGACTCTCAGGCCCCATCCCTGTCGAGTAGCCATCGCCACACTCGTCCTCCTTCCCCGACCCCACCCAGCCATCCACCTCGGCCCGCTCAAGCACCTCCGCCACTTTTACCAAAATCCTATGTCTCTGCCACTCCAACGATAAGGGTGTCAGGCCCATCCCGTGATCCGTCGACTCCTACAAAGCCGCCTGTAACTGCTTCTGGCGCGAACGGCACCATTACCCCTTCCGCTAATCACTCGCACAAGACACCTCCTTCTGCACTCAAACGCATCCGCACGGAAGAGTGGCGTGGTCCTGCCACCAAGCTTGGGGAAGTGCTATCCTCTCTTATCGACACCGAGTCTGCTTATGATCCTTCTGCACCCGAACCGCCACAAGGATTCCGCGCCTCAGCAATGGGTGGCACGGATGGAACTCTATTGCCGAGCCCGAGAAGTCTTCGGAGGCTTTCTGAAAGGATTGAGAAGGTTTTGGCAGCACGTGGTTTCGCAGAATGCCTAAAGAATACACCTGGAGCTGGAGAAGAAGCATGGTTGAGGGTTGTTGGATGGTGCAGCGGAGTTGTTGAAGAGTGCGGAGTCCTGGATCTGAGAGCATCCAAGAGGAAGGGAGGTCCAACGGACGACCTGGGAGAAGAAAAAGAGGATGATTATGAAGGAGATGAAGAAGTGGGGGAGAGGTTTCTGGACCAGGTGTCGAAGGAGAGGTGGGGTTTGGAGGCCTGCGTGGTTGCTTGGGGGATGATGGCTGGCGTTGCTGCGGGTGGCATTGCAGTGGACCAAGCTACAAGAAGGAAGGTGATTGATACAAACTTTGGGTTGCGACAGTTGATCTGGTGTGATAACGNTGAAAAGCTCCTCCCTGACTCGCTGCTCACTGCGACTCTCTCACTCCTCCAGAACGTACTTTCCTCAGGTGTGCTGCCAGCCCACCGCCATCTACATTTTGCCACATCAGCCGACACGGATACCCTCGCCCGCCCGTCAAACCAACTTCCCCGGCTACTTGCCACCTATCCGAAACTGCGGAGCACCCTTGCAGATGTTTCGTCGCGACTCGCCGACGCACTTGGCCTCGTAGCTCGCTTGGTGCGAACTGGAGAGAGACTTGCCGAACATCACGTGGTGGCGTGCTCATCACTTGCCGTTGAAGCTCTGCTTGGTGCCGCTGAGGGACGGACAAGAGAAGGCTGGACAGTTGGCATTGAAGGGGCGGCATCACCAGCCGCGGATCTTGTCGCGGCAGTCCTCCACAACTATCCAAGTTGTAGGGATGACGTATTAACAGAAGTTGTTGCCAATATGGCCAAGGCAGCCGAACTCCATGCCAGCGGTGGAGGAAAAAAGGGGGCCAGTGCTCCCAGGGCGTTCGTGATGCCCGATGGTAAATCGATATCAGCATACTCGGCAGCTGCCATGTTGTGTGCTCAGTGTGTTGGGGTAGAGATAATGGATGTGGTACGGGAATGGTGCGGCCTCCACGATGATGATTCGGATGTCGCTTTCATCATTGAGATTGAGGAACGGTCGGGGAAGACCAAGAAGCAGAAGATTGAAGAGAACGTGGAAGGGGAGGACGAGAAAGGGAAGCTGGAAAAGGTGCGATCCTTGTTTCGGCGTTCAAAGATCGTGTGCCATATTTGCATTTCCTCGGTTCTTCGACTCTTCAGCTCCTCTCCGCAGTAAACGGGCCACTTGATCGGTCGTTTGCAACTGCGGCTCACATTATAAGGTACTTGGTTGTCCGGTCTTTACCTAATACAGAGGCACATGCATCCCCGGTCAAGCACAAACGGCGACTCGCCCACGAAGAAGGCAACGAAGTTGGTTTCAGAAAAGTGTTGGAGGAATTGATTGGGGACGCTCTCAAGTGTCTTGACGCGCCGGAGTGGCCTGCCGCTGAATGGATTGTTGGTGTTGCAGCGAAAGTAATGGTGAGTGTTTGTTGAGTTGTCCCGCATTTTGTCCATGCTGAAATAATCGACATTGCTATAGCTTCAATATCTTGACGACAAAAGAACTCCCGCGACTTTGGCGCAACTTTCAGTGGACATACTGGGTTCTATCACTGCGCGATTATACTCTCAGCGGAAAGAGCTGCTAGGAAACACTTGGGCTGCACAGGTACATGCTGCTCTCGCTGGCGAAGCTTATCCGAAGGGTAAGGAGGACATGCTTAAAGTTTGGGCAGTGGAGCGAAAATTGGATGCGTGGCTCAAAAAGGGAGAAGAGGAGGGAGCTAATGAGGTGAACGATAACATTTATTGGCGCCTAATTCATGCCACACACCTGCCGCTGACCAATATGTTTTGCTCTGCATAGTCTGCTCGAGCATTTAATCTCATGCATTGGTTGTCGGGCTTTGCGGGTCTGTTCCGTGACGGAAACCAGGCATCAATCGTCATTGAAAGCGATGCTTTGGACACAGCGAAAGAGATTGCCATGGACTGCGCCGAGGCGCTGTCAAGTAGAAGAGGACGGTTAGTATATGTCAGTTTTCCTGCTCCAGACTTTTTTCTTGACGAATTACCGGTGGTGCCCAATTGTCAGGTCTTACCGAATAGACCTGCAACGAGAGGCGCAGAATTCCCCCCCACTTCAGTCGTTTCTTTCTCTTCTAAGCAACGAATCCGTACCTGGCACCCCGAGCAAGGTTTTCAACCCGACTGCTGCAGACGAACGCCCTTCTCTGAGCAACTTGATGGCAATACTCTCCTTTCGTGGATCTTTGCACCGATCCTGGGAGCATCTGCTGGGAAAATTGGTTTCATTGTTAGGAAGTGGGACTGTCCAGCTCCGAACCAAAGCTTTGCGATCCTTGTCCGCCATCAGTAATATAGACAGCGCCCTTCTTGCCTCAGACAAAGTGCGGCTTGCTGTTGAGAGTTGCTTCACCGATGGTAGCCCATCAGTTCGTGATGCTGCAGTGGAACTCATCAGCAAATACACTGTTGGGTCTGGTGATACAGAAGTTACGCGGAACTATTACGAAGCAGTCGCATCACGAATGCTCGATACAGGAACGAATGTACGGAAGCGTGTTGTCAAGTTCCTGAAAGATGCGTTTGTGCAGTTTTCGAAAGTTGTTTACGCCCAGGGTGAAGAGATCTCGGAAGAGGAACAGCAAGATACATTAAAAATGGTGGATGCTTCGTTTAAACTTGTGCGAGCCTCGGTGTTGGACGAAGAGGAAACCGTCAGAGATCTTGCACTCAAAAATCTCCAGGAATGTTGGTTCAACAAGTTTCAATTTGTTTCATTACCTCTCGCGGATGACAGTGCAGACGCTGAAATCAGTGGGAGAGGTGTTCCGAAGAAAAAGAAAGGTCGCGTGTCTGAAGCGGACCATGTCGAACACTCCATTGTTGGTGCCTGGAATTATTCTTCGATATCACCTCTTGGTAGGCTGGAAGTTGGACGTCGCGCCGCTGTAATTCAGCGAACTGCCGCACGTCTTCAAGCAGTCCGCTCGGTGGAGTATTTGGGCGATGTTGTGAAGAGATGCATAAAGGCTGGCGCTTTAAAGGATAGCGACGACACGGTTGATGTCGGGAGGATATGTCGAGTGCTTGCTGATCACTTGGTCGAGGAAGTAGTGAATGCTGGAAGTGAACGGGATTCCAAGGTACAGACTCACTCAGAACGATAGTGCTAGTCGTCGATGCTCAACCGCATTCATTATATAGGGCCGAGATTCCGTTCTTGGTTCTTTGCTCACGCTTCAGCAACTCAGCCGAGCGAAGCCATCGCTCGTGTTGCGACATGTAGTCACACTTGATATCTACCTTGAGATACCCGACGTGAGTGTGACGTTCGTGCAGGTCGACACGTTTTTGTAAACGTTCATTCCCACGATAGAATGGAGCCCTTAGCAAAGATGAAGGCGACATTATCTGTACCGTCTTGTTAATTTTCACGGACATGCTACCTCGAGTTAAGCGTGCTGACCACACGGTCCTTAGCCGAATGGAAGATAAATTGCAAAAGATCATCTCACGGGTGCGAATATCTTTCGTACTTTCAGCAGCAGTCCCTTGTTTGTGCAAGCTCGTGGAGACACAAACCCGCAACTACGACCGTGTGGCAGAGGTTTTCGGTCGTGTTCTAGAGAGACTCTCCCAGCTTCGTACTGCAAATGAGAAAGCCCCTCTTTTCAGCGGAAATGCTTCTAACGCGGCCCCGGCGGTGGTGCGATGTCTTGCCATAATCGGTCTTGTTTTACGCTCCCTCGATTTGGACAAGCATTTACAATCCATTAAAGGTAAAGGCTATTATCTGTGAATGTGAGGTAACAGCTTTAACTGATGATGGTGCCGTTCAATAGACGAAGATTGCAAGGACCTTCTCGAGGAGCTGGGCGAGGTGAGTTCGGTTATATTCATTGGGTTAATTGAGTGCCGAAGGATCCATCCGAAAACGTAGAATAAGTCCTTACGACAAAGGGCTTTCCGCGAATGCATGGGCTTTACCGGATCATCAGTTCCAACGTTCGTCGCCGCTGCTGCAATTGAGGCTCTCGGTAAGTGCCTTTATTGGGTGGTGAAGTGATGCCACCAAAGACACAAACCCCGTGCTATCACGGCTCGGCGCCATCCATCCGAAATACCATTTGATATAGGCAACATCGCCATTGGGCAGCCTTCCTACCTTGTTGATGAGTCTCTCCGAGAATTGATGGGTGGAGTCTTTGCTGGTGATGCGGTAGAACTGAAAGAGAAGGTACTAGGATGCTTTCGCGATTTTCTTCTCGAAGAGAAAGCAAAAACCTTGGAGGAGGATGTGGAAGATAGTGAGTTATATTGTCTCTGTTCCACCTTGAATCAAAGCAAACTAAATGCTGCACTGTCTCAGCTAAAAAGGATGATGCTCCTGTGGACCGGGAATTGCTTGCAGGTCGAACAGAGAAGCTTGGTGAAGCCGGGTAGGTTGTCAGCTGAGAAACTTTGTCGGCTCCTTGCTAATTTTCTTTGATAGCATTGCTCTGTCAACCATGCAACTCTTTCTTTCGGGCATTACTGACTCGGCCCTGTCTTCAAATCAGAAAATTCGAGCGATTGCTTTTGACGTTCTCACAGCGATAGAGGAGCAAGGACTTGTTCCACCACCGCAAATACTTCCTGCGCTTGTTGCTATCGAGACTTGCGATGACTTGAGCCTAGGCCAACGGGCTCAAAAGGTCCACGGACGGCTTTGCGAAAAGTTCCCCTCACTTTTGAACCAGCTGACCGTATTTACGAAATGCATTGTCTCGGCATACGAGTTCCAATCAAAGTCTGCGCGAGACGGAAAAGTGTTCGGTGGGTATACTTTGGAACTTGCCACTTGTGCTGGCCCTCATTGGCTCTGTTAGGTTTTCGGGCACTGGACTCCAGGCTCAGTTCATACTTTCAGCCAATGTTTGAGCTTGTGCGCCCTCGAAAGAAACCCCGAAACGATTTTCTCTATTCACTCGTCAAGATTGTGGACAATCAGTCCCGAGAAGCCGCGGACCAGGTTGACTTTACACTGGCTCGATTCGTCGTGGAGTCACTGGCTACCCTTGAGTACAACACCCAAGAGGAAGTGCTCACGGTCATCCACTACATCAACCAAGCACTTGGAGTGACTGCTGCAGCTGTTGTTCGTTTCGCTGAGCTGTTAGAAGAAGGCGTCGGTGGTACTACAGAAGACGAGGCTCCACCAAATGTACCAAACTTGCAAGAAAGATTGAAAAAAGCTATGGGTATGTGTCCGAACTTTTCAGTGCAATTGTTTAGCTTACAAAGACCGAATTCTTTCAGCGGAAACCGCTATCTCGATTGACCTTGCAGCTAAGATGTCTATCTGTATGGGTTACCTGCTGGCTCTCCGCAAGAAATACCTGCAAATGACGTATGATCTCAAGGACCAGTAAGTTAATAGAGCTCGCACAAAAAGAGAGAGAATGTCATAATCATACCGTTCCTTATAGGCGAGTGCTCCACTTTAAACCATCCGATGCTCCTCGAGCAACAGAAAAGATGATAGATAAAGCGGAAATTGTTTACCCAGTATCTGTCACTTGGGAGGAAGTGGAAATGCGCACTACAGAGGATGGTAAGAGCGTTGAATGGGACTTTGCGAATGACGAAGGGAAGGCCGAAGTGGTCAAAAACGTGAGTGTTCCAGAGGAAGACTTCCGGATTTTATCAGGGCAACTGACCATCTCTGCACCTTAGTTCCACTCCATGATACTTGCAGACATTGCCATTCTCGGCGAGGATGACATCGATCCCGTTTCGATCGGAAATCTATTTGGCGATGGCGACGGAGAGGCTGAAACGGCAGTCGAAGGAGGGGACGGAACAGCGCCTGCAGTTTCCGGGCCCAAAAAACGCGCACCGAAAAAGCGCGCACCTGCGAAACCACGAGCGCCAAAGGGGGCAGGGACGGCGTCCAAGGGAAGGAAGCAGGCCCCGTCCAAGAAACGTAAACGGAAAGAAGAATCCGAGGATTCGGCGGAGAGCACGCCAGAACGGGACTTTGACGATTCGGACGATAATGATGTTGGGGTCGGGCGGAAAGTCACCCGAAAGGGAACTTCGACTTCTGCACGGTACAAGGAAGAGAGCAGTGAGGACGAACTCGTCGCGTAATACGTTTCATCTCATTCCCACGACAGTTGTACATACGATACCAAGTAGAATAACATTCCATGACTCTGTTCTTTTGTATACAATTCGATTTGAAATTCTAACGGCAAAACGAAAATTCGATCAAGCACTGTACTGTACGTTTTTGTTATTTGAAAAGTCAGCTTCTAAACGTCCGTCTCCCCTCCCCGTCGTCGTCGGGCTTGTCGAAATCAGCGTCTAAATGTCCGTCTCCCCTCCCCGTCGTCATCGGACCACTGGCCCGACTCATCCAGCCCGATATCCGTCGACTCCAACGACCCACCTCGTCCCGACGTCTCGAAATGCGATTCATGCAGCGCACTACTTCGCAGGCCTCCGAGTCCCTGCCCTTGCCCTTGCCCGCTGACTCCGACTCCGGGGTCGCCATCGCCATCAAACGATATCCAGTTCGAAAAGTCCATGCCGCCGCCAGGACCCGCGACCTGGTCGGCGGCGAGGGAGTCCGCCGCCGACACGTTAGACAGCGAGATGAAGTTGTAGGGCTGCGGGGTCCGCGTCTGCGGCACGACGCGGTCGCTTGTTCCCAGCCGACGAATCGGGGGTGGGGGTACGTGGGGAAGTGACACGGACGGCGGGTGCGGGTGCGCGGGTGGAGAGAACCCCTGAGCGTTCGCGGCGCTCTCGGCGGCCGAGTCCGCGGCGTCGAGCAGGTAGATGGGCGCGTCGAGGTCCAGCTGGTTTGCGACGACGGACGATGGGGCCGTGGCGGCGTCGGAGGCGGGAGGAGGAAGTCGGGGTGGTGCGGCCGGTGGCGCTCGTTGCGGCATGGCGGTGTCGTGAGGAGCAGGGTGGGAGAAGGGCTGGGCGAAGCGAGGTGATGCTCCCGCGGCAGTGGCGCATCCGCGCTCGCGTGCGCGTTGGGCGCGAAGAACGTCGATCCGGGCTTTGAGCTCCTCAATTCGTTTCTGGTTCGCGCGGTCCGTGTCTTGGAGTTGCAGGACGTACTCGTAGGCTGCGGAGAAAGGGCCGTTTCAAAAAACCTGTGTGGAGAAAGGACGACCGGCTCATCGAGAGACAGAGGTCTGGGTCACCGTAACGTAGTCGGCCCAATGGCTGCGACACTTCTCCAGCTGCATTCCTGTCAAGCCTCCGTGTGGTTTGTCGGCACGAATCCCGGTCTCCGTGTGTCCCATACCACTTCGCTCTCGTTGGCGACAATTCTCCAACACCATCCCCGTCTTCGCGTGTCCCATGCCACATCGTTTTCCAAATGATGTCCAGCTCATCGCGATATAGAGTAGCTTTGGTAGTCTGGGTCACCGTACTCCATCCCATTCCAATCTCCAACTCCATCCCTGTTCAGTCTCAGTGTGGTCCGTTCGTTGGTCGCGACACTTGTCCAACATTCTTGTCTTCCCGTGTCCCATGCCACTTCTCCGTGTGGTCCGTCGGGCTGAGGCTCCTGTCCAACTCCACCCGTGTCTTTGTGTGTCCCACTGCCACTTCTCCTGCCACGTGGCTCTCGTTGGGTGCGACAATCCTTTGTCCGGTATCCCTGTCCGGTCTCCCCGTGTCCCATGCCACTTAATTTCTCTCCAACCACCAAGGTATCACGACAGCTCCAACTAGAATGTTGAGACCGCGGAGTCCTCCCTCCGCTCGCATTGCTCGCACCGATCGGACAGCTCGGTCTTGCGTGCTTCGCACTCCATCCCTCGCGGCAACTCACTCTTTTGCAACACAAACAGCCTCGACGACTGCCCCGATACCCCGCTCGCCTCTGTCTGCTGCAAGACGTCTGGCACGAGCACGCGCAGGTCCTGAATTAGCTTTTTCAAGTCATTGCGTCGCCGCTGCTCGGCTTCTTTGTGGACGACTCTGCGCTGCTCCGAGTATGTGTCGAGGACGGGGGCGGACAGCTGCAGGGCAAAGAGCGTGCTACTACGCAGCGGTGGCAGTCGCCCGTCGCCCGTCGCACGATTGAAAAAGAAAGAACAGAGTTCGATTGCGGGATTGAGTGGGCCGTGAGTGCGGTGTGGCGAGGGATTGAGGCAGCAAATATCCGTGCACGCACTCGTTTGTCCCGTTGTTGACCTGAAACACCTGCACGGGCGAGATCTGGCCGTTGATGTTTGCAGCCAGCATGGGCGACGTGAGCACGCCGACGGGATGGACTGCGGGACTGCGCGACATGGCTCGCTCTCCTTCTCTTCTTGACGGGTTCTGCCGGCTGCGGTGGCCGGGTGATTTCGGAGGGCAATATTGGGCTAAACAAAGACTCAAATTGAACGCATATTTCCAGTCACGCTCGCTATGAAACTTCCCCATCCCCCGGATACAAGCGATCGCGCGCATGGCCGCCGTGCGGTCCCCTTCTGCATCGCGGAGCGGAACATGCACGTAGCTCCGTACTCCACACAGCACCACTGGACGAGAAACACTGTGCCGATGGCTGCCGACTCGGAGATGGGATGGATCTACTGGCAGACCTGGTCCCGTGCCGGCACTGGCTCTGGCACTCCCAAAGGTATGCGCTGCAATTCTCTCGTGACTCTTCCACTCCTCGTTACTCAACTCTCAACGGCCTCGTCGACTCGTCGAATGCTATGGCGACAAAAGCCGACGTTTTGTTCGTCCACGGCATCAAGGACTACGGCGGACGCCAGCCCAATCGCGGACTCAGGAGAATTGTGGACGAGGGGTACAGGGTCCATGCCATCGACCTCCCCGGTCATGGCAGGAGTGACGGGATTCATGCCTTGTTTACAATGGATGAGCTCGTGCGCGCAGTGAGGCTCGGTTAGTTGAAGATGGCCTTTTTTCTATTTAGTCCCAAGATTCCACCTTGGCTAATACTGTCCGTCTGAAACAGTCGAGGCATCCATTCGGGCAGAGTACCTTGACAAACCAGAGTCTCGCTCCTCGAGCGGCAAGGTCATTCTCTGGGGAGCCTCACTGGGCGGCCTTGTCCTCTTCCTGTACACGCGCTCGCTCCTCTTCTCCTCCATCTCCTCCAGCCGCCAAGAAACCCTGCTGATCCTCCAAGCCGCCGCTCTCATCGCCAACCCCGAAGTCCTCCCCCCCGGCTGGGTCATCTCGGTGGGCACATACCTCGTCACAACCTACCCCTCGCTCGCCCCCGTGCCATACGCCGAAGCCAACCGCGGCAAGAACACAAGTGACCCCGACGCCCAGCTTTATTTCGATCGGGATCCCATGGCGTACACGGGCCGCATCCGTCTTGGAGCTGGACTCGCCCTGCTGGGCGCGTTCGACCAAGTCGCCGCCGGACTCGGCACCGAGCGCGGGATCGCCGTCGGCCCAAAAGACGGGGACACCTCGGCGGACCTGCGCGTGCTGTTCCTCCACGGTGACGCCGACCGCGTCGCAGCTTTATCGTCCACGACGTCCGCGTACGCGGCGGGGGCGGGCGCGTTCGTTGCCGACCCGGCGCTCGCGAGTAAAGTGCGGATAGACGCGGAGAAAGTTGTGTACACTGGTGGGGTACAGCATGATATGCCGTCGGAGTGGACGAATGATCGGTGAGTGGGTCTTCGTTGTTGAGTACCGGGACACGTTTTGACATGTGAATTGCAAAGTATGGTATCCGATGTTATTGAGTGGATGAATATTAGAGTAATGAAATCGTAATTCTAATTGACAGGAGTTTTACGTCAAAGGGCGGCCGGTTGTTTCAGACGGCACAATTCATCCTGTCTTGCACGTGTTTCCGTGTTGACGAAGAAGTAACAAATGGAAACTCTGAAGAACGCCTGGACGTACGTGATCCGTCGCCACACGATGCGATTGCCTGCTGAACTCGCAATTTTGAAGCTTCCTGGTCTCGGCAATCCTCCTCCCCGTGTTCCGCGCGATCGTCGCTTCCTTCTCCCCCCCGACCAAAAAGAGCCATCAGGTGAAGCCCCATTGAATTTCCGTCTGGCATCTGAACGATGGAAGAGTGTACCAATCTCAATCGCTCCCCAAGGATAAATTGGACGAGTTTTATTCCAGCCAGGCACGAGTGTATGACTCCACCCGCGGCGTTTTGTTGAAGGGACGAGAGGAAATGCTCGAGCGGGCATGCGAGACGGTTCTGTCCGAGTTTCCGAACGAATCGGAGCGCGTGTGGGTCGATATGGGAGGCGGGACGGGGTACAACATTGCCGTGAGTTTGAGTTTGCACATCCTCAACGGCACCCCTCTTGCTGCTCCTGCTAATTTTCACGTTTTCCCTTTCGCCCACACAGCATCTTCTTCAATACCTCGAAAAAACACGCGGCAGCGCCGCCAAACCCGTGTTCACCAAGATCTACTGCGTGGACCTATCCTCGTCGCTGTGCGCCGTCGCAAAGGAGCGGTTCGCGAAGCCCGACGCCGTCCCGCGCGGCGTGTCCGTGGAGGTCGTTTGCGTGGACGGATGCGTGTGGAAACCGCCGCCCAATGTCAAGGTCCACCTCGTGACCATGTCGTACAGTCTGTCCATGTTTGAGAGCCCTTACCCGCCCGTCGATCACATCTCGTCCAATATCTTGAAGAAGGGCGGGCTTTTCTGTGAGCGAATTTTTCGAGTACGTCGCTGTGGAACGGTTTGGGTGATGACACTCGTGACTTTCTTTCGCAGCCATTGTGGACTTCTACACCTCGTCGTCAACGTCCGCCACCGACAAGCAACTACTGACAACCTGGTTCCTTCGCCACTTTTGGCAAAGCTGGTTCGACGTGGACGGCATCAGCCTTGCGCCCGAGAGACGCAAGTACGTCGAGTTTAAGTTCAAGCAGATTAGCGCAACTAGCGCTCGTAATATCTGGATGGGTGAGAATGGAGCGTTTTTGGAAGCCAGATCTATTATTGACTCGTTAGCACAGGTATCCCGTTTGTGAGAATACCGTACTACATTTTTATTGGGCGTGTGTAACGAGGGTGGTCAAACGAGACGCATCATGAACTAAGCTGATTCGAGCAAAGCTTCATGTAATCAACACGACCGGTTTCTCAGTGAACCACTTGCACTTCGGCGGGAAGCATCACCGTGAATGAGGAACACCGGTGTGCACACGTAGACGAAAGGAGGCAAAAAAAAAAAAAGATTTTGAAAGAATGAAAGAGAAGAGAGATCACTTTGCACTGAGGTAAAATACTGAACGTTACAGAACACTAAACGCGAAAAGCTCATCTCCAACAAAGTCAAGCCTATTCATTGTACAGCAACGAGCGTTCTTACTCCTTGTACGGTGGTGGCTTACTGAGTGGGACATTGATGTTCGACATCCCCGCCCTCATGCTAACCCCTTCCTAATCGTGGGTGTCCGCGACAATGCAACCAGGTTCAGACATGACCTTCCCACAGTTTTTGCACGTCCCCTTGCATCCAGGTCCTTTGGTATCCTGGTGACAATCTTTTCAGTTTTTGCGGCAATGGTCGACGCCTTTGCAGCAGTCAAAAACTTTCTGGCAACCCGTCGCCGTTTTGCCTTTGTTGCAACAGGTCCATGTCGGGTTCTTGCTGTCCCTGAGGTATCCTGGGTGGTACATGACAGTTGATTTTGGGTGGTAATCATAGGTGTCGGAAGAATGAACAGTCGTGCCGGACTCCCCATGAGTATTGCACGAGTTGATGTAGCGTAATGGGTCAGCCAGCTTCCATTACAACGTCAATACCAACCATGCAAACGATGCACACAACGTCCAAAGTGTCCGTCTTTTCCAAAATCATAGAAAAAATATCCTCGTCTGTGAGTGCTGCAACTCCAGGGGCTGCGACATCGCCGACTCCGGGAAAGTCCGTCACAATGAAATCATCGTAATTCGCGTTCTCCTACCACCGTGTTACACTAAACCGCGAATTCGAAGTTGTAACTGTGCTTCCCGTGAAAGCATTGACGAAGGTGGTCTTTCCCGTTCCCGTTGGACCGATAACAAGTACTGCTCTCTTTCTGGCAGGAACGCCAGGTACGACCGGGTTTGGCGTGAAGGCTTCCACTATTTTTGTTGCAGTGATCATTTTTTGCCCATGTTCTTCAGTCAGGCATCGTCCAATGACCGTGGGAGGGACCTCACCTTTGCTTCTTGCAGTTACTTCGAAGTTGGGGTCGTAGATCGCGACGTCTAATTCTGTCTCTCTGGTGTTATCTGGTCAGTGATCGGTTCGATTTGTTGGTGTCTCTTGCTGTGGAACTACATTCACGATGAAGACCATGTGGGCAACATGCGCCATTGGATCACACCTCAGGAAGAACTTCCAGCCAGTTAGCCCACACAAGAGTGTCTGGACTTATGCGCGGTGATAGATCAGAGATGTGGGCCACGCCTATCCAAAGCGTGCCGTAGTGCCTGAGTGATGGTCCGATGCGGGCGAGCTGGCTCTTCGACAGATTCACGGTTTACAGCGACTTCAATTGAATTGCGTCTCCACACAACGCAAGGGAGGGAGACTAAGCACTGCTTGAAGTCGTCATCTGAATCCTTACTCATGCACCTTGTTCCCCCACACAGGTTTTTGGACTCGACCCTTTGTGAACTGAGCTCATCCACCAAAATCTGATGTGATCTATGCCCTTCATGGGCTCCATGGCTACCTCGACTTTCATTTCGCATCATCCCTTGTTGCAGTCCCCGAACCCATGAAAGTCCTGGCAGAGGGAGAACAGGTCCTTCTTTTCTTTCCTTTGTTCTCTTTCACCCCCCCGCGTGCAGGCCGGGGACGCGGATTCTTCGAAAGTTGGCGGGAGTTTGTGCGAAGAGAACCTCGCACGCCTCTTTGGAAAGTTCCGACGTGGTCAGCTTTCCCTCCCCAGGACGGCAATCGCCTCTCTCACCACACCCATTTGGAATAAGATCTACGCACATGGCCCCCATGCTTCCATGCTTAAAAGAGGCCGAGCCGCTGAGGGACGCAACATTTCCGACCCCGACTGGGTATCGGGTGGGAGACGGATCAGCGAAGACAAAGGTCAGAAACACGAAAGTGGCGCCGACATAAGTGACGTGTGACGTTGTGGGAGTTGTGTGTGACGCTTTGTGAGTGAGGGAGCGGGTGAACGTAGGGGAGATGATGAGGTCACGATACTTTAGTCACACTGCCGGTTTTACTCGTAAGGAGGAGGCTCAACCGGTACAGAACTGACGCCGATATCTTAGCACGATACAGTATGAAGGGGCAAGGCGATGGGGACAGAAAAGGAGCCGCAACAGCGACAGCAGAAATATTCGAAAGGTCAAAATCCTATGTATTCAATCCAAAGTCCACAGCAAACGAAATCATCGACGACAAGACAGGGGGGAATGACAAATGCAAAATGAAAGATCTATCATGTGACTTCTGACCATGTTTCTACCCTTTCCTGTCCGGAAATCAGTGCGCGCCGTTCGTCACCTTGGGCTCCTCGGGCTGCGACACGATCGGGAGGTACTCCTTCACGGCTTTGGGCACGGGGATGCCGCGGTGCTCGAGGAAGGTCACGATCTCGGCGGCACGCTGGTCGCTGTTGAGGCGAAGGGGGGTGGTGAGATCGGGAAATGACCGAGGGTGAAGTACAGATAATGCTCACAGCTTGTACTCTTTGACGATGGTGGTTACTCGCTCGTCGAGCTTGTACTCTTTGATAAGGTCGACGATCTTGTGCTGAACGGGGATGATGTAGGGCTCAGCGACCTTGTAGGCAGACTGGGAAGCCTGTAGGGAGGGAGTGAAGTCACCAACATACCACAAAGAGTTGGAAGAAAAGAAGGGAGAGTGTCCAGGAGAAAAGGGTAATGAGGAAAAGAACATGACCATTCCCGATCCAATATCACATGTCCATGTCGCACTCTGACGACCGGTAGCGGCGAAATACAACATACACTCCCAACATGGACTCCGGACCATCTCCCAAAAGCCCCACAGTCGACTCATCGAAACCACTTGACTCACCTCGGTTGCCTTGGCGGTGACGACCTGCTGCGCCTCGGCGGCCTTGGAGATTGCAAACTGCTTGGTCTCGTCGACCTTCTGCAGGGTGAACTTCTGGGCGTCCAGGGCGGCCTTCTGGGCACCCTCGACGCGCTTGGCGGCAACTTCGCGGGCCTGAGTTGCGGTGGCGAGAGTGGACTCGACGGTTTGCTTCACGGGTGTGGGCACGTATGTCGCGTACGAGTCTTGCGCGGTTCTGGGGAGTGGTTGAGAAAAGAGAGAGAAAGAAGGTGGCGAAGAATTAATTATAGGTTGGGGAAAGGGAGAAGATCAGATTTTCGCGGACTTACTTGACCGCCAGGTCACGCGTCTCGGTGACCTTCTTTTCCACATCAGCGCGGGTTTTCTGGTAAGCTGTTCCGAAAACACACGCATTCAAATAGATTCAGCAAGAAGATATGGGGGAAAGAGGGGTTCGCCGAGGAAAACAGAAAAAAAACGTGGTGAGCAAACCACCCCACAACGAGGCCCCAAAGGGAGACACGAGGCCCACCCACCTTCGTACGACCCCTGGGCATACTTCTCGGCAGCAGTGATGGCCGACTTGGCGGCCTCGGAGCCCTGGGTGTAGTATGGCTCGGGGATGTATCTGGTTGGGGGCAAACAAGGGAAGGGTGACACGGACGGGGACGCGACCGCGATAGCAATCAGCAACGAGTCCACCGCACACGCGACGATCGAGCGAGCGAGGGCGACTCACTTCTTTCCGATTTCGCCGGCAGTGGCGACGGCGCCTTCGACGACGGGTTGGACGCGAGCGACGAGAGAGGTCATTTCGGCAGGCGAGTAGAGACGAGAAGAAAGAGACGGTTGCGAGAGAGAGCGAGAGAGAGAGAGCTAAACGCGGGCTGGTTTCGAGAGAGTGTTGAGTTTTCAGAGACGGGAAATATTGAGACCTTGGAGGGTGCTGCCTCATAAAGCCCATTCTGGCTTGCATGTGACTTTCGGGGGCTCGTTCCGCCCGCCCTATATTTTTCACGTGAACGAGACCGCGAATAAATTTAAAAACGACATAGAGCATCACAAGTTAAATTGTTTTATTTAATCTGCGCAAGTCACCCGGCTCGTCACGTGAAGAGAGTCGGTTGCGTTAGTGCTGAGTCATCGCCCTTCCGGGATGGTTCATGGCGGAGGTCGGCGGGCGGGAATCGATGCAGACATCCACGAATCGTAATTCACGCTTATTAACCGAGTCGCTCACGACGTTGCCGAAAATGAAAATCGTGGGGACTATCAGCGATGCGATAAGCGGACTGTATCACTCAGAGGACGACAGTATTGCGGTATCGGAATGTCTGCAAAGTCACGGCAGGAGTCGACTCGGCGGAGATTTCGAAAACACGCAACCGCCGCGGACCTTGCTAACCTATGGAAAGAAGGCGCACCCCCGTGAAGCAGGTTGAAACACGTGCACGTTCTCGCGCACTTTAATGAAAACACACAAATCGTTCGCAAGCTGCGCAACGTACGGTGGCGCACGCATCTGAGTGAGCGTCGTGTGGTTATGCCTTCAGCGGCTTGAGTGCGTGGCGTTCCCGAATCCCCGCACCCAGACGCAATTATTGGTGCGATCACGGTGTATGCTCTGGGAAGTGGTGAATGTAAATGATACAGACCAAGTCGGCTGAATTTCATGGTGGCAGGAAGGCGCGGCAACAAATATGGTGACAGAGTGCAGACAGGGACAAATTGCAGGTGCTGCTGGGAAGGGTTACGACGCCTGCCGACAGGAGAAAATGAGAGTTATGTTGATGGAGCGACGGTGGCTGAGACTGTAAGGCTTGCCCAAAGCTCCCCTGAGCAGTTTCTTGGGAAGGGTAACTCAGCACGTCTGGAGAAAGCAATTTTGCCTTTTTCGACTACGTTGCACGTTGCAAGCTGCTTTGACCGAATGAAAATCAGTGGCACTAGCAAGTAGCCTGCAGAACGGCAAAGGCATGTGTTCCAATAAAATGTTCGAATCTGGTATGACGAGAAGGGCAAAAGCGCGGATAAGGCACGCACCCGCCGAGCAGGCGAGAATTAATGAAGAGGAACTTCGTGCGCAACAAACCAAGACAACGAAGCGATTGTACGTGTTTTTGCTTCTTCTCCGAGTTTCTACTGATGGTACAAGTGATTAACTTGCAATCAGACAAACATGCTCATCCGTCACGGTGGCGGAGACTCCGACTGGGTTGTCGAGCACGAAGATCGACCGGTTGCTTGAAATATTGAAGAAAATACAGGAAGATGACCCCGGAAGCAAAACCGTCGTGTTTTCCCACGTAAGACTATGAAACACATGTCATCTTGACCAAACAGTCACAGGATTTTGGTAGTTCACCTCGTTCCTCAACCTAGTGGAGAAAGGGTTGGAAAGGGAAGCCATGACTTGGTATCGATATGACGGCTCGATGAAGCCAGAAGATCGAGAGGATGCGCTCAACAGTCTGGAACTCGATGATATCACTTTGTTTTTCTTGTCTCCCTTCGATCGGGTGGAGTGGGATTGAATCTGACATCTGCATCACGAGGTACGTGTCTATCAGTCAGAGTGTTGAAAGCACACACTCCGAGAAGTCAACACATTGTGCGTTTACGGTTTAGTTATCATGCTCGACGTCTGGTGGAATCCTGCTCTTGAAGATCAAGCCATTGACAGAGTTCACCGAATTGGTCACTTGAAAGGCGTTAAAGTCTTTCGGCTTACGATGGCGAACTCTGTAGAATCGCGAATCTTAGCACTGCAGCGCCAAAAGAAAGCGCTTTCCCGTGGAGTGAAGAGAAGGGGCCGAAGGACAAATGGGGAGATTGTCGGAAGAGGAGCTCGCTCGACTCTTCGTGAGTAACTCAGGCCGCTGCATTGTGTTCGCGAAACCAATCTTGTCTCGCGTTTATGTGTAGGGTTAAGATGTCGTTCCAGGTGTTTTGGGACCGGCACACAGATGTACAGAATTTATCTTTTTTTGTTTTCACACTTTCGAATGACTAGTACAGCAAGGGACTATAGTAAAGAGACCTTTTGAACATTTCAAAACAATTATAACCACTAAATGCGCACTGCAGCACCCCGCAAAGATAGATATTTCTGGACTTGATACAGCTGCAACCGGGATATCCACATGTAAAGGTCCGCTGAGTGGTACCGTAGGCCGGTTTTGGGGTCTGTGTACTGAAGGAACAAGGTCATCGACGATGTTCCTTTGCGAGTCACTTCCGAACGTACCTTTGCTTCCAAACCCGTGATATCGCAGTATTTTCCAACCGGTAGAAGCGTTGGCGCACTCTGAATATTTGAATCTGAAGACCGGAAGTCCTCAGTGAGGTCTATGCAACAAGACCGATGAAACGGATTCACCTACATGTAACTGCATTTAAAGGAGCTGCAAGAAGCTTTTCAGCCGCGAGGATCTGTTTAAGATTTTTGAACTTTTTGGGTCCCTCGTAGTCAGGATTCTTGAATGGCTTTGACACACTGGCCAAGTCGAGGGGAGACACCGAACCCGGTTCGGGATCATTGACGACATCCTTTCCCTTCTTGATGATAACCTAATGAGCAATGCATAACTTGATTTGTGTTTTTGTGCAAACCTTCTTCTTCTGATGTCCATCGTCCTCGGATGATTGGGGCCGCTTAGCACCCCTTCGAAGTGAATGTGAGGGGAAAGAACCACAGAATACGCAAAGAAGAACGCCACTTGCATCCACCTTGTCGAGGACATTCACGTGAGAAAGATTCACTGTCCAAAGAGGCGCTAGCGCGCCGGGATGGCGAGAGATGGTCCAAAAGGTGTGAGAGCGGATAATTCTGTGGTCACACTGACGGCAGAGCTCGTAACGACAGCGAGCGACGAGCGATTAGAAGATCAGCGCAAAACCTGAACACAGTGGACTGCCAATGCTATGGCATGAAAATCTCTCCGCGACCGTCAGCAACCTATGGTGGCTTTTGCGCGGATTTTACCTGGGAGTTGCTGTCCTTCTAATCGTGGAGCTGCTTGTGTTTCGTCGGCTGTTTCAACCATCCGAGCGAATACGGGAAGAAACATTGGAGGAAACGGGGGTGAATCTCGATGAAGGAGACTACCCCGAAACCATCGTCAAGTTTCTTCGCGACGCATGTTCGCCTTCAGACATTGTTAAAGTTTCAAAGTGCGTTCCATCTATTGGACTAGCGATAGGAGACTATTGACAAGTTTCTCTGAGTAGGGGGGAGGTTGATGCGACAGAGCGCGAGAGCTGCTCTTGGATCAATGTATGGATACACCGCTGGTTTCTGGAGTTGCGACGATCTGCCCTCTTTCGAACTCGCATATGGTTCGTATATCATCTCTCCCATTCCCACTTAGAACTTTTGCGGAGCAATTTCCACCAATTTAGTCTGAAGCTACTCAAATTAATTGCGCCCAAACTGGAGACGTGGAGTTTATTGCAAGGATTGACCATAACAGAGTTTCGCTTCGGGGACAATGCGCCAGTTTTCCATACGTAAGCGTTTAAACATTCGGATTTAATGGGCGATTCGTTTAATCATAGTGTTGGCAGGGCGAGAGTCAACAAAGCATTCTCGTCGCATTTGGAATGTGTCGTGGAGCTTCAATTTACATACAGTGGAGGAGCAAGTTTTGGCATTGAAGCACTCGTTCCCGGAGGTATTGCCATACCTGTAGTCGTAAAGATATTGGGAATGAAGGGCCACGTTAGTTTCGCCATTCATTTGCCGTTTGTCCGTTACCTCACCTCTGGGCAGGCGTTGCTAAAAGTTCCTGGCAGAGATTCGATACATCAAGCACTCTCCTTCACACATGATACAGTTGCAGATTTTGACGTGCAATCCAGCCTGTTTCTTGGCGAAAGGGATATCCTGAAGAACGCAGTCACAAAGTTCTTGAAGCTCGCTGTACATCAAATATTCCGCGACTTTTGGTGAGAGCCAAGGATGGTGTGGGCATGCATCGTTTTGGTTGGATCGTGAAAGTTCATCGCTTTAGGATATATCCATCTTGGAGAGACCTAGAGTTGCCACTCATAAGCCGTAAACCACTTGAGTAAGTTCCAATACCCTCAGAAAATGTTGGCGACATTTTCTAACACGATTAAAGCCCGGAAAATTTTCCTCTCCTGATGGGGGTGCACAAAGAATTCCGCGATGGCAAGCAAATGGCGACTGTATGGTCGAGCGGCGAGTATACCTCGCGTCCTTTCCCTCCTTTAGGGCTTGACATTGGATCAGCGGCACCAAAGCCAGAGCAGATTTCCAGGACTTCCATTCCTGATGTGCTGGAAGGCTGTACATTCTCTGTTGCAACTCAACTTGATCCTCAAGCATCCGTTATGGATTTGGAACAACGACTCACATATACCTGTGTACGCTTGGTGAAAGAGAAAAACTCGCCATCCCCAGAAGGCTGGCGGACATTCCGGGAAAAGGATGGAATCTTGGTGGAGAAAAAACGAGTTCAGGTGCCACCAGCTCGAGGGCAAAGATCGGCGCTTGTGGGCATTTCAGAGTTTACAAGAGCGCATTTTGTATCGCGGGTTGCACCGTCAGATCTGTTTAAGATTTTGCGCCAGTCAGAGCATTTGCAGGCACGATACCAACCCGACATGAGTGTGGTAAGTTCACCATAAGACAATATTTGGACCCTATCGTTGTCTGACTAAGAGTTCTCTGCAAGACGTCAATCGAGCGACATTCATTCGCCCCAACGCAAAGAGTTCAAACTGTCACATTCTTGGAAAAGAGAAAAGGTTCTCAGCCCAAATCGGTCACAGTACTGGAGATTGCTGGACGAGTGACCACGAACGCGTCGTTAGCGCCATTAGAAGAAACTACGGGGTCGGTTCCCCAAAATTACGTCATTGTGTGCAGGTTAGTTCGCGTTGAATGATTTGGGTTCCTTCCTTTATTTCATAAAAGTAGCTAGGTCTGTTGGATGGAAAAGGCATGATGAGGCGGCTTCAGTGGTTGCAAATGACTACAGCAACGAGGTAGAACCATCTCCACTCCCCTCTGTTTCAGATAAACTGTTCCCGGAAAGTCTGGAGCGCGAACTGTCCATGTCATCTGATGAAGAATCGCTTGATGATGATGAGTTTGAGAATGACAACCGACCCGCAGTGCTGCCCTCAGATAATCTGACTTCGAACCAAATGCAGATGGATGCTATCTCCGCGTCAATAGAATCACTGAAGCTGGACTCAGCTTCGACAATTGATGGTTCGCTTCCGTTAAGCACTGCAATGTCCTCGCCCTCGCCTTTTATGTCGCAAAGCACTCCCTCGACTTCATCAATCGGCTCTTCTGAGTCTCTTTCAGAAACTGGGTCTATTAGAGGACGTCTCGGTTTGAGAGGTACTCCTTCGATGTATACAGCTCCTCCAGCAGTGCATATGATGGGTTACTATTTGGAGTCGCTGCCAAACGATCCGAACGCCACGAGCGTGACATGCATTTCACAGTTCTCAAGTAAGGCACTCGCAAAAGCAGAAGTAACTTTGGAGTCATCGAAGTGAGTCAATATCCCTTTCCAATGCAGAATGACAACTACCTATCTTTCCTTCCTCCTGTGTTTTATAAGAGCTCTACGTGATTTTCTACATACACTTGACAGCTTTTTGAAAAGAGAAGGGCAACCGGGTGACTCTGCCAAAGGGACAACGGGAAACCTCGAGTCCGACGCACGATCAGGGAATGTTGATGGACTTAGAGCAGGAATTGGCTGGACCAAGCAAAAACTAATGTCGTCGCGGACCGCGAGCTGGTTGTACGGACGTCGTCAGGATCCTGGCGCAACAATTCCGTCCCCATCACCATCGTCCTCCGTTTACTCCGCTCCCGACACTTATTCGGAAAAGTTTCTTTCATGGAGGCAGAGCGCCAACTTTGACTTTGTTGTGGAAAGTGATGATGCAATTATGTTCGATTTGGAGTGTGAGTTCCATCACTTATCGAGGAAGCCACCCATTTTGAATATATCCCACACAGGCAATCTCAAGTCGGGCGAAGGAGGTGAGACACTGCCGAGCGACCAAGTCATTCGCGAGCAATTTTACATCCGCTGTGATAGTTTTGTGTCAGATTGTGGTGCTTCCTCGGACTCAATCACCACCGTGGAGCCTCCTGGCAGCCACCAATGATGGCTTAAAAACAATCTTTCCCAATATCGCTATTTGCGGATCTGAATCACCTACCAGAGTGCAAATCCCTTTGCGAAATCTTTCGGGGTCCCTACTTGCAATTTGCTTTGAAAATTCCTTTGCCGGAAAACGGGTCCCGAAATCCGTGTACCATCGTTGCAATATGTCTCTTTCTACTTCGACCAGACAATTCGTGGAAACAACCGTATTCTTGGCTGCGAAATCTACTTGGCATATTCCAATGGTTCAGCAAGGGGGACAGGAGAAAGAAGGACCCAAACTATCCTGGAGCTTTTCCACAGGTAAGGTGCTTCTATTTCTGACAGTGTTACCTTCCGAGAAATGCTTGTTTTGCAGGTGGCCTCGATGTAATTTTTGGTGTTCTGTACACACCAGCGCCTTCCGCCACACCTTCCTCGCAGCCACTGCAGCTGGCTGACCCTTCTGTAAGGCCGAGTTCAAATGGTCATGTTTTGCAACTCATACCAATGGTGAAGGCAAATGCAATTAAGGAACGAGTGGTGACAGGGAACGTTGATGCCAGCAACCCCGGAGTATATAGCGTTTGCTTTAGCAACGTGAATAGTGTAATTACCGGACGTTACATTAGTGTTAGAGTGACGCTTGAATGATGATTGTTCGCTCCGATCTGCCGACGATCGTTTTGGGATATGTCTGAATTCATGTTTTGCAACATATAGTGCCAGCCTATCGCAGCACGCGGGCATGGACGAGTTTGATCCCTCTGTTTTCGTGCCTCTCGAAAGAAATCCGGCATCGATCCCCCCTCCTCCTCGTGCACCTGACGCACCACCGTTATACATAACATCTCTCGATGAATACCACACTCTGTGGAAAGAAAGGTTGGTGTATTTGCATCCAGCATACTCAAGGGATATGAAAATGTAACGACGTCGGTGTTCACAGCGTCAATCGTCCTGAAAAGTTTTGGGGTGATGTGAGGGCACGTAATGTTCAAACCTGATACACTGCGAGTCACCAATCTCCACTCTCAGATTGCCAGAAGCGAATTGACATGGTTTAGAGGTAAGGGAAGCCCTCCAACAATAACCTTCTGTGCAATGAAACATTACACTCGTGCATTTGCATTTAGAGTTTACGACTGTGTGCTTCGGGTACGTCAATGAATTGCCGCAGCCTGTCTATCGTTTCAATGGACTTAACATTCGCTCCTTGTGCTGCCCCCACAAGTGGTTTGTAAGTCTACATGGACTCCTTTCATCTGGTCAGATAAATTGCCAACAATGTCAAACACAGTCGCGATGGGGATATTGCTTGGTTTCCTGATGGCTTTATGAATATCGCTTATAATTGTGTTGACCGACACGCCGCCAAAACGCCAACGAAGGTGAGCTTGGAATGCTTTCCAAATGAAGTAAAAGAGTCGTTTTAACGCACCTCCCGTTTCAGACTGCACTTATTTGGGAGAGGTAAGAGCAGGAAAGCTGCCCTACAAAATTGATCATGAATATTTGTCTGTCAAGTGATGAGCCAGGACAGCATATCCACATTTCGTACGGAGAACTTCTCAAGCAGGTCTGTCTCGTGGCAAATGTTCTCAAGTCGTTCGGCGTCCGCAAAGGGGATGTTGTAGCAATTTACTTGCCCATGGTGCCAGAACTGGTGTACGCAATGCTGGCATGCGCCAGGATTGGCGCAATTCACAGGTTCGGCAAAATCACCCTTCGATTTGGGGTCAACTCGCTAATCCCTGACGATTCTTTCGGCGGTGGCGGGCGGCACTCTGTGAACCTTGAAACATGAATAGCGTTGTTTTTGCTGGGTTTTCGGCGGAAGCTCTTCGTGAGAGAATCAATGATGCTAAATGCAGGGTTGTCATAACTGCTGGTAGGTCAAGATTCGGATCGAGAACCGAGGTTTGAGTCGTTCATCATTCATATGATGTTGCAGATCAGGGCCGACGGGGTGGGAAAACAATACACACGAAACGCCTTGTTGACGAAGGCGAGTACTTCATGTGTCTTACGAGCGTGGCAAGACGAAATTCTGACATGCTATGTGTTCTTCAGCACTGCTTGAATGTCGCTCCGTGGAGAAAGTCATTGTTTTTCAGCGAACCGGAGAGTTCAGCATCCCTTTTCATCCAACCCGGGATGCATGGTGGCATGAGGAAATTTCCAAACAGCGACCTTATTGCCCCTGCGAGTGGCTTTCCGCAGAGGATCCTTTGTTCTTGCGTGAGAGTTTACTGCGGAACGTGCAACCGGTTTAAAGCTTACATTTTCCTTGCAACATGTTCAAAGTTTACACGAGTGGGAGGTGCGTGCCGTAGCGGTCTCCAAGAATGTCGACAATTCTAACTGTAACTTGCTAGTACGGGTGCCCCCAAAGGACTTCTGCACACTTCAGCTGGATATCTGTTGTGTTGCATGATGACTTCGAAATATGTCTTTGACTATCACCCTGAATCTGATGTGCTCGGATGCATGGTCGACCTTGGATGGATTACAGGCGCTTCATACATAGTTTATGGTGAGAACGTCAATTGAATTTCCCAGAGTTGGAGTTATATCTATTACATGCCAGGGCCGTTGGGACTTGGTGGCACAAGTCTTATATTTGAGTCAGTACCAACATATCCTTCACCGTCACGATATTGGCAGGTCTGTTGGAGAGCCGTGTTTTATCAATCACATTTATTTAAGATTCCGATGATTCCAAAGATCGTCCAATCACACCACATTTCTCATTTTCTTGTCGCACCTACCACAATACGAGCCTTGCGACGTCTCGGTGATCAGCACGTCGAACCGTTTGACTTGAGCTCGTTACGCGTGATTGGGACCACTGGGGAACCCATCGGGCCCGATGCCTGGGGATGGCTGAACAAGAAGATCGGGAAAGAGAGATGTTCGGTGCTGTGAGTTTTCTTTCAGGTGAACTTTGGTTACCCACGTTCCTGACAGTGCACCAGAGATGCATATTGGCAGACAGAGTCGGTGAGTGCTGTACTTTACATTTCATTTTGTGATAATATTAACCGTATCACCTGCGACCGGTAGGGGTGAGTTATGAGAGATTTCGCATCCCTACCTCTTGTCACACAACATGTCCAACTCAGAGCAATTATGATCGCTCCGTTGGCTTTTCTTACTCCCACAAAACCTGGCTCTGCGACACTTCCCTTTTTTGGTATCGATCCTGCAGGTGCGTGTTTACTCATTCCTCCGACCAAGAACACCTTGTAAACAGTGTGTCAGTTATTGAACCCAGTAGCGGTAAGGAGCTAAAAGGAAACAGCGTGACAGGAGTCCTCGCGATTAAATCACCTTGGCCGTCCATTGCCCGGACTTGTGAGTGGTTTTTGTATTGAGGGGTCTTTTGGTGAAACTGATCACCCCTCACAGTGTATTCAAACCATTCGCGGTATATCTCCACGTACATGAGAACGTTTACAGGATGCTACTTTACGGGGGATGGTGTCACAAGAGACTCGGACGGATATTATTGGATAAGAGGTCGACTGGACGGTGCGTCAATTTTTTTTTGGCGGTTCCGTTATTTCCAAATCAATTTCGCATTTCAAGATGTAATCAACGTGTCTGGTCACCGTCTGTCAACTCAGGAGGTCGAATCGGCATTGCTCATGTTTCCGTTGTGCGCCGAGGCGGCAGTTGTGGGCGTACCAGGTAACTAAATTCAACTACTGTGATCACTGTTTATCTCAGTGCATTTTTTTACAGATGAGGTCACTGGGCAGGCAGTATTTTGCTTCGTAACTCTGCGGGAGCAACCAAATGCCCCGGTCTCTGCTCTGACGTCCCGTGACTTGCTGGAGAACAACAGAACCGGCGCTTCGAGTGATACTCTCCTTTCGCGAAGAATAATTCAGGCGCTGAGCCATCAGGGTAATTGGCGATGTTTGCACCGGGGCAGTGGCCTCTTCTCACACTCATGAATCCACAGTGAAAACGGCAATTGGTCCGTTTGCAACCCCGAAGGTGAGCTCTTCAGTTCCTTGTACTCGATCTATGACGGCCCGTGACTTCTTGTTGCAATTGATAGAGGATTGTGATTGTGCCCGAAGTGAGTGTGGTGCTAGTATTCGCTCGTGCGGTTCATTTTAAACGAATGATCTCGATATTCAGCTTCCCAAAACACGGAGTGGTAAAATTCTGCGCCGATTGTTACGAATCATCGCAAGTGGGCAGGTCAAGACGTCTTTGGACGCGGATGTGTCAAAACTGGGTGACGTCTCTACCTTGTCTGACACGAGGTGCTGCTCTTTTCCCTCATTGCTTTACTGGTTACTGACTGGTCCCTTCTCCAGTATTCTTCCTATACTGATCTCTCGGGTTCATGACAAAGCATTTTGATTCTGGTCAATGGTGTCTGCCCCCTTTGCCTGGCAGCTGATATTGGCGTCTTTGAAAGGAGGAAAAAGATTGTAACTATAACTTCATATGATTTTTTGTAAATGAAAGACAATGGTGTCTGGGTCAGTGGGTGTGGTCATCAAGAACCAATTTTATCCTTTCAAGTGTTACGACCTCGATCAATGCCACCAAGCAAAGTGAAATCGAAGAAAACGGCAAAAGGCCCACCGGGCTTCTCGCCATCACTGTCACGGAGGGTCCAGCGGCAGCGCAAGCATGGCGATCGCGCACCAGGAGGGAACGAATTGGGGTCCAAGGACATTCCGCGCGCGTTCGCCCGACTCAAGAGCTTCATGGCACCCGGCAGCAAGTTTGTCAGTGGGCGAGACGACGGCCCTGCTGACGAGGGGCGAAAGAAGAAGCGGGATAGGTCGAGAGGTGCCGATTCACGGGATGGCGACGGCGACGGCGACGGCAACGGCAATGGCGATGCAGGTGAAGGCAACGCGAGGAAACGACGGAGGGAGGACAACCCGCGGGGCCAGAAGGAAGAGCTCAGGCACGTCAAGCATTTGAATCTTGTTAAGGCTGGTGCCAGTTTCTCCTTTGTCCCCGTAGGACCCCCTCCAACGCGTCCAAAAGCACCACTGAGAAGAACCAGCAACGCCAGCCCGTCGCTGACCGTCCCGAGAAGCGTCCTCGTCACGGCGCAGACGGCGACAGCCGTGCCATTGAAGCGATTCCCTTTGGCGAGGTGGTGCTGGCGCCTCCCATCCTGCCGTCCCTGCGCAAGTTGAAGAAAGCTGCCAACACCAACTCGCGTAAAACGCTCGCCGAGTCGCTTTTGACTTCCGCGAGCTCGGTCCTGCCCGCAAAGAATCGCAACACGGCCGCGCACGCGAGAGTGGAGCAGGCGAGGGCGGAGGCTGTGGAGGCGTATCGGTTGTTGAGGAAGAAGAAGGAGGAGATGAGAGGCGCGGGGGGTCAGGGGTGATAATAGTGGGGTGATTTGGTGGAGGTGGATTAGCTTTGCGCCGAGTGACTCTGGTGGTCGGCGCTCCGCTTCGGCGACACATCATTTTTGCGTAGATGAACGAGGAAGCACAATGCATATATTTACAAGAAACAAAAAAATTGAACCATGTCCTATATTCGTCTATGCACCTGCTTGGTGCTCGACGCAGTCTGTCCATTGTTGTTGGAATGGCCGCCGACGTGTCGGCGCCGTGGTTCGGGGAAGGGACACAGAACGCGCGCCACGTCCTTCTTTCGTTCGTGCGCTTGCAGGATGTGGTCTCGGGTGGCGGAGATGCGGTGGAGGAAGGCGCGCGAGTTGTTCAAGTGTTCCTATGATACAGTGGGTCAAGAGGCCGCTCTGAAACAAAAACGTGTGGTGTAACATGACACCCACCAGAAGCAGCTCCGTGACGTTGGCTACGAGCTCGCGTGGTACGCCCTCGAAGAGTCCGGTGCTGTCTCCGTCCACCTCCATGTCTGTGCCCCCGAAATCGGCCTCGTCCTGCAAAATGTCGGCCAATCTGGCCACCTCGACGACCCGCCCATGCTCCTCCTCGATCATGTCCATGGCCGCGTCGGCCAGAACGCGAAGAGTACGATCCCGGAGCGCGGCGACGACGGCGGGATGCGACTTGACTTCTTCGGGGCTCTCGGGCACGGACCACGTCTCTTCAAAGTCGATCTCGGCGTAGGGGTCCGAGTCGTCAAAGGGGTGTCCGTCGCCTCGAGACCGGCGACCGACGAGGGCCCTTCGGCGTTTGTCCACGGTGCGGTACTTTGAGAGATTGCATGTGAGCATTCAGCGTTTTTCGAAAAAGAGTGGGTGAGCCGATTCCAGAGAGTCAGTCAGGCGATTTCCAGATTTGTCCGGTTGTCGACGTTCCAAGCATATTTGACCAAGGTGTGAGATAACCCAATTCGGAACGCAACCCCCGCGTTTCGGATCCACCCCGCATGCAACTGCGACATGGCCAAGCATCGGCGTGCGCTCACCTCGAGTGTCTGGTCCAGCTTGCTCGTCCACAGGACCGGTTTGTCGAGTGGTTGGTTCGTCTCCATGCAGGAGGGCTTGAGCTTGTTGCCGCGGTTAAACGGTCTGTAGGCGCGCACGCCAAAGTCGTCGTGGTCCGAATCTGAGTCGACCGGGATCATTGGGATGGAGAAGGGCACTGCGGGGGGTGCGGGTGGCGCGCTGCAGGGAGAGCGGTCAGAGGGGGCGGCGCACGCCGCAGCAGACGCACGCACGCGGAGGACGGCGCAGATGCGGATGCGGCGGACGCAGGCGGGGCGGCGGAAGTCATGGGGCTGGCAGACAAACTCGGTGACCAAAGCAACTGCGGTCTCCCTTCTGACCGCAGCCGCGTTCCTCTCCCCTTCTTCTTCTTCTCTTTTTGGTGCCTTCGAATCTTAGGAGTCGTTCTGATACATGTGCTACTTGTACTCTCCGCTTGAGAAGGTCCGTTGTCTCTGTGGATGCGGTCAGCACACAACATTGTCACCTTATTCTCAATCACCCAAAAATCAATCTTCTCCAATGCCACGTACGTCTGAGTTGGTAAATGGCAAAGACATCATTTTCACGGCTCAAATATTTCAACCGGGGGAAGAGGTAAAATTTTCTCTTTCCTTCGCGAAGGAATCCCCCAATGGCCCACACATTCTCTCTCCATGCCTTGACGCCCGAGGCAATCGCGCAGCTCGCAGCGCTACTCGTGCGCATCTCCTCATCCGACGCCAACACGCGCACCCCCGCCGAGAATGAGTTCAATCAGGCTCTTCTCGACGGATCCCAGGCACCACTCGTCATTACAGGTCTTGCCAACCTCTGCAGGACCCACTCAGACCCTACGGTGTGTTGCTGTGTGCTCTCGTGCCCGGATCGCAGAAAAAAATCGTGACCTCTGATCGACGTTCATGCTTTGATTTGACCTCCAGTACCGCTCACTCGCCTGCATTCTCCTCCGCCGAGTCGCGTTCAAGCGCGCAGCGTACGTCCAGACCACCGGCTCCTCCGAAGAAGAGGTTTCCCAGTGGATGGCCATAGGCGATGACGCCCGTTCCTACACCGAGCGTCAGCTCCTTGATTCGCTCGCGGGAGAGTCGGACATTGCCGTAAGACGAAAAGTCAACGATACAATCTCGGATCTCGCCCGACACATTCTTGAGAAAGGGGGTGAGTACCAAGGACTGGTTGTGGTGAACCTGACGTGGAATCATGTGGAAGAGTGGTCCGTTTCACAAGGAGTGGAAAAACGGTTCGCTCGCTCGCTCGCGACATTCATGCCGCCAAAATCTGTGTCCTTTCACCTGGAGAAGAGTTTCTTCCTCGAGTGTGGACGCCCAAATGGTTTTTCGTGCTTGGCCTCCGTCGCGAGCAACATCAAAACTGGCTTTCTCCACGCTGGTCGGCCATCAATTGCCCCCACGCCATCTGGCACTATTTTTAAGCCAAACATTTCCATCCGGGGATTTTTATTCTTTCTCGTGCACTTTCTTGAGACACTGACACCACACCCTAATCTTTTCCCAAGGTGTCTGGCCCGAACTCCAACAAGTCGTTGCCGCCGCCACAAAATCCTCCGAAGCAGGCCACCGCGAGTCGGGCTTCAAGGTCCTGGGCACCACCCCCGAGCTGATGGAGACGGAAGACCCCGTCATGGTCCGAGGTCTCATCGAGAGCGGTCTCACCGACTCCGATTCCCACGTAGGTCCACAGTTCGTCGCGACGCCACACGAAATTGGTCACTTGTCGCTCACGACCTCCCAACTTACGCAAGGTCCGCCTCGCCGCACTGCACACCGCGGTGGAGTTCTACAACAACAGCACCGACGACGTGCGCAAGCACTCGTCGCACCTCATCACGCGCATGCTCGAGACCCTCCCTATCTGGTACAGCGCGGGGGACGACGACTCGCTCGGCACGGCGTTCCAGTCACTGCTGGACCTTAACTCGCACTTCAAGGGGCTTCGCGCCGTGCTGCCGAACTTGGTCGAGTTTTGCGTCACCCTGTGCAAGAACCAGGACAATTCGTTTGAGACTCGCCAGATGGCCGTCGAGCTCCTCACGAGCGTCGCGGAGGAGGAGCCCGCGATGGTCCGAAAGGTGGCAAACTTTGCCGCCGGGATCGTGCCCGTGCTCCTCGAGTGGCTCCAAGATTTGGAGGAGGAGGAAGCTTGGCACACATCCGATGATGTCAGTTTTGCCAGAGTCTCTCGCATTTAGTTATTTCTCGTTGGTTCTGAAACCGTTCCGCCTTTGCACTCTTAGAACTACTACAGCGAAGAGCCATCGGCGGACGCTGCCGAAGAATACCTCGACCGCCTTTCACGATCGCTCGGCGGAAAATCCGTTCTTCCAGTCACGTTTGCAGCCATCCCTGCGCTGCTGAGCAGCAACGAGTGGAACAAGCGCCACGCCGGTCTCATTGCCATTTCTTCCATCGGAGAGGGATGCAAGAAGATCATGAGCCAAGAGCTCCAAAACATTCTCAAGTTCGTCGTTGCACTCCCGCGATTTTAAATTCACGACCTCACCACTCTTTTTTTTTTTTTTCTTCCACTCGTCGCAGCCTCGTCCTTCCCCACCTCCGCGACCCTCACCCTCGTGTCAGGTACGCCGCGTGCCAAGCCGTCGGACAGATGTGCAACGACTTCGCGCCCGACTTGCAGAGCAAGTACCACGCCGTCATTTTGCCCCAGCTCATTCCCACCATGGACGACACGAAGAACCCGCGCGTGCAAGCCCACGCCGCGGCGGCGCTTGTCAACTTTGCCGAAGAGGCGACAGAGGACGACGTCGCGCCTTACCTGGACGACGTTGTCGTGCGTCTGATGGGATTGTTGGCGTCGCCAAAGAAGTACGTCCAGGAACAGGCCTTGACGACTCTGGCGACAGTTGCCGATAGTGCGGAGAAGCAGTTTGCCAAGGTTGGAGCGTGTTCTCTTGTAAATTGCGTAACGACATGGCTTACCCTTTTTATTTTTGTGCAGTTCTACGCGCAGATTATGCCGTTGCTTTTGAATGCTTTGCGACAGGGTGTCGGAAAGGAGTACAGGCTTTTCCGTGGAAAGGCGATGGAATGCGCTTCGCTGATTGCGCTCGCTGTGGGGAAAGATCTTTTCCAGGCCCACGCCGCGGAGTTTTGCCAGCTACTTGTGGAGATTCAGAGTGCGTTTGGAGCCCTCTTCATTGCTTCGGTACCAGCCGTGGAACCAATGTTTTAATACTCTGCTCTTCGCTTTGTTGGCTAGACTCCATCACCGATAGCGACGATCCGCAGGGGCAGTACCTTATCACAACTTGGGCTCGGGTTTGCCGTGTCATCGGAGACGATTTCACTCCATACCTCGCCATTGTTATGCCTCCTCTGCTCAAGTCCGCTTCTCTGAAACCCGACTTCACCGTTCTCGAAGGTGACGAGGACCCCACCGAGCACTTTTCCGAGGAGGACGGCTGGGAGTTTGTCAAGGTCCAGAACCAGAACATTGGAGTGCGAACATCCGTTCTAGAGGAGAAGGCGACCGCGATCGAGATGCTGGTCTGCTACGCTAGGGATTTGAAGGGCAGGTTCCACCACTATGTGGAGCAATCGTTGGAGCTGTCTTTGCCGTTGTTGAAGTTCTACTTCCACGAGGACATCCGCCACACCGCCGCGGTGTTGCTTCCCCACCTCATCGAGTGCGTGAAGGATGCCAACTACAGTGGGTGTTGACTACATATTTTCCGGTTTTGCGAACGTATTGAAGTAATCTCCTGTCCTGCAGGCAGCAACCACTTGGCTGACATGTGGGAGCGAATTTCGTCCAAGCTCATCGACTCCATCAACACGGACCCGGACCCTGCGTTCATTGCGACTCTTTATCAATCGTTCCACGATTGTATCGAGGAACTCAACATGAAGTGTCTCAACCCCAAGATGATGGAGGACTTCACCACCGCGACAAGGCTCAAGTTGGAGGAGTACATTGAACGATCTACCCTTCGAGAAGGTGCGTCAAAACTGGTCTGATTCATCGGCATATTGGATTCTTGGGGAAATGACGAGAGACAATTCTGCAATGCTGAGACATGTCACGAACATCGTCTCTGAAGATCAGCATTCACAACACTTTACCTGATCCTTTATGGAACAAATCCGCATTTTCGTTCTAGATGTCTTCAAAGGGCTAACTGTATCATTTTTTTTTTTCAGATCAACGCAACACCGACGACCACGACGATGAACTGGAAGAGGCGTTGCAAGGAGAAGAAGACGAGGAATCAGACCTTCTCAGTGACGTGAGGATCGGGACATAGTTTCTTCCAGACTGAATTTTTGTCAAACACGGTTCTTCTACAGCTCTCTCGAACTCTGCACATTATCTTCAAACTCCACAGCTCGGAGTTCCTGCCTTACTTCGATGCTCTGGTTCCCGTGATTGCAAAGTTCGATGTAAGAAAGCAGATGGTTCATTCTCAAAGTGCAAAATCCGAGTTCCATTCCTCTCGTAGCAATCTCCTGACAGCGCAAACCGACAGTGGGCACTGTGTACCTTTGACGACATGGTCCAGTTCACTGGTCCTGATTCGTGGGAGTATCACGAACTTGTTCTGCCTTCGTTTGCCAAGGGTCTGACAGACTCAGACGCCGAAGTCCAGCAAGCGGCATCGTACGGAATCGGTGTTGCAGCCGAGTTTGGAGGACCCGCATATGCCGAGATGTGCGCCGGTAGGTTGAAGCATCAAGAATAGCTATTACGGATTGTTGCAATGGTATATTCGCAGGTGCTCTTGGCCCTCTTTTCACCTTGGTGAACGCCAAGAAATCTCGTGACGAGGAAAACATCATGGCGACCGAAAATGCCGTTGCCGCAGTGGCAAAGATTTGCAAGTTTAACAACTCCAAGTTTGACGTCAACCAGGTGGGTACCGAGGAAATGCCACCAACGACCTCTTCTTCACTTAAACGCTTTATTGGACTCAGGTCATTCCGCAATGGTTCGCGACCCTTCCAATTGTCCAGGAAGACACTGAGGCGCCTCTCGTATATACTTATCTCATGGATCTCGTTGACGCGAGCCACCCGGGTGTTGCTGATGTGCCCAAACTTCTCCGAGTGTTTTCGGAAGCCCTTGCGGCGGAGATTCTGGAGGAAGGGGTCGCCAACCGTATGTCCAACATGCTGAAGATGGCCCTGGGGATGTGTCAACGGGATGTGGTCGAAGCTTTGTGGGCTTCGCTCACAGTCGAGCAGCGAACTTCGTTACAGAAGTACGGACTTGCGTAATTGAATTGGACTTGGGAGAGATGTTGTAATTTCTAGTCGATACTATAGTTGTATTCTTCATTTTTAGTTGAGAAGACAGTACGAATTTTTCGTAATGAGATTTAGAAGCGTCTCAGTGAGAGGCAAACGATTTCGTTCCATCTGCGTTCAGGAAGTCTCGAACCGATTTCGTTTCTTTTCCGTCCTTTGACCTTGTAGTTCACTCATGAACGAATTTGGATGAGCGAAATATGCCCTTTGTTGGATGTACGTGGACCAACGAATTAATGGTTTTGGGGTGCGAGTGCGAAGACTGGCTCCATCAAATAAAAAGTCACGAAGCTTCCAATCGCAGCAGCAGTCCCAATGCTAATGCAGATAAACCACCATATTCGGGGGTAGAAAGAGTGGTCCACCTGCACCAATGTTTGCGTTATCGGACGACTAGAGCCTCCCTCGAAACAAATATACCTCTGTCAGTTCTGAATATACTCCAGAGTCGCGAGGTAGTGATACGAGCACAACAACCAACGTCAGATAAAATATTGTAAGGCCAGTTGTTACTGTGTTTCCACTTTCCGACTGCCACGAAAGGAGCGCTGCGAGAAGGGTCAGCACGCCAAAGAAGAGTAGGACGAACTTGAAAAGTAAAATGGAGCGACCTGTCAGGCCCCAACAGCGGTGTGAGTTGCACCAACACTTGCCAGTCCCCACCCAAGGCCCAGAACACGCGCCGCCGATACAGGTGCTACACTTTGTGCTGATGCTGACAACGTGCATGCAGACAGACTCAAAAGGATCGGTGCGAAGAGCGAGAGCCTCCGCAAATACATGAAATTGTGTGACTGCGGCTGCTTCGGCCAAAAATCTCACTCGCGCACCCACGAAATTCGGTCGCCTGTCGCTCGCTCACTGTGATGACCACGTTTGACAGTCAAGCTTTTCTCGAAGAATATGTATCTAGTAAGTTCAAGCCTCACACGTTGCTCTACGACATCAGGTTCGAGCTAGGGTGCGCTTCAATGACTTTGAGCGAGATCTGAACTTGCCGAATGCGTGCGTGCGCATTTGAAGTACTCAAAGTATATGTTTTGCTGTTTGATGGCTCTTTGCCTGTTTCATTCGTGTTTGGCTGCGTCCACACTTTGAATATGCTGGGTGTGAAAATGGACGAACAGTGCACCTGCACTTGTCCCCATCATACGTCGTGGACAGGCCTGATACATCGCTTGAGAATGAATTAGCTGACTGATGATTGCTTTTCTCCCACAAACAGCCGTTGAGAACCTACCATCAGAGGTTTCGCACCACTTTGCCGAACTTCGCGCCAAAGACCAAAAGTTTCAAGGTTTGTGCTTTATTCGCATGGTTGTGCTTGCTATTGACACGTTCGGTCTTGGATTCTCACAAATGGATATTGTTGCCCTGCTATGGTTCCATCCAACACCGAACAACAATACAGAACTCCGTCGTCAAATATCCTATCAACAACAAAGTGTGCTTTCGAGGGATGAGAAACCGGTGACTAATTTGACCGAGGAAGGACAACCACAAGGGCAGGAACAACGTGAAGCCCCTGCAACCAATCCGGACGAGGGAGGGGCCGCATCAGAGCAGCTACAGGGCACATACGAAACGGCCAAGAATCTTGTCAAGGACAAGGTGGAACTCGCAGATAAGACCTTATCACTGGTGACTAACAACGGCGTACCAATTCGTACTGGGCATCATTGACAAAAGTATTCTAAGCTGGAAACACATCTTCGCCGGCTCGACACCGAGCTATTTCGCTACCAGAATGAGGATGGCCAGGCTGTGGGACACACCTTGGCGATGATGTCTCACTCAAATCCAACGCCTCAAGCTGTACCGTACGTTTCGGACGTTGAGAGTCAAGCAGATCAAGATCCTGGAGGCTCCTACGATCCGAGATACCGGGATGATAGGGTTTACAAGAGTGAGCGGCTGCATTGGGTTCTACTTCAACAGTTTTGACCTTGCTCCCAATAATGCAGAAAAACGAGCATCGGGAACGCGAGTATCATCAAGGAAAAAGCGCAAGAGAGATTACGAGGAGTAAGTACCCTGTACTGCAGGTCTTATATTTTGGTCTGGTGATGCAATTTTCAATTAGGTCGGACGAGGATTTCGAGGACGAGGTGTCAGAAGCTGGAAGCACCCAAGGAGCTGAAGAAGCTGCGGAGGACGAGCCCCTGTATTGCATTTGCAAGAATGTGTCGTATGGGGAGATGATCGGATGTGATTCTGAAGTACGTGTTGCTCGCAAAAATAAAAGTCGCTATTCTATTCACCACTCACCATTTTGTTCGTCAACAGAATTGTCCAATCGAATGGTTTCACTACGAGTGTGTGGGGCTTACAGAACCGCCACATGGGAAGTGGTATTGTCCTCTCTGTCGCGGGAAGCATGGGTACCGCAAAAAATTCCGTAATCCGGCAGGCGGAGCAGAATGAGGGAAGATTAGATTTTGTATATTTCTGTTTGTTTTGTGTACATGCCCATGCCATGGCTTTGACTTTGGTCGTGTGCACCAACTCCACTGACATGAGCGACGAAAGCGACGCGTACGGCGTCTCAGACACGTACAACAGCGGATCCGATGACTACGCTCCAAAGCCAAAGGTACGGACATCGCTTCGTGCCCATGGATGGTCCGATGTTGGACCGCCGCCGGTGCTGACTTGGACGCCGTTTTTCGTCTCCTGGGACGGATCCATCTTAGATCGCTGCGAAACCCAAGCAGAAAGCCGCTGGGACGACTAAGAGTGTTCTCGCCAAATCCAACGCCGACAACGTACCCCCCAAACCCAAGAAGGTGGCGCCGAAGAAACCGGCCAAGAAGAAGACTGTAGACTCGGATGAGGACGCCAGCGATGCTAGCGAGGGTGGCTACGCGCCCGTCTCGCCCAGGAAGACGGGGGGGAAGAAGGATGATCGTCCAATCGAGCAGGTTGGATTTTTCAACCCACCCTGATGTCACGCCGTCAATCTAAGTGTTTTTTTCTCGTTAGATTTACCAGAAGAAGACTCAACTAGAGCATATCCTCCTCCGACCTGATACTTACATCGGTTCGGTCGAGCATCATAGCACGCCGATGTGGATTGCAGAGGAGACGGGCGACGAAGAGGAACCTTTCCGTATAGTATACAAGCAAATTAGCTATGTTCCTGGTCTCTATAAAATATTCGACGAAATTCTCGTCAGTGAGTGGTACAGTCTTTAATACCTGGTTTCATGACTTGAATTGACTTTGACTTCAACAAGATGCGGCGGACAACAAAGTAAGCTCCCACAACGGCTCCGAATTCGACCATTTTGTTGAGCTGTTCTATTTCTGCAGATTCGTGACTCCAAAATGACATTCTTGAAAGTGGACATCGATCGTGCAACGAACACCATTTCAGTTTTCAACAATGGGAAAGGTATCCCCATCGAAATACATCCGGTTGAAGACGTTTATGTTCCCGAGCTCATCTTCGGGCACCTGTTGACTTCCTCAAACTACGATGACTCCGACAAGAAAGTCGTGGGAGGTTCGTGAACTAAGTTGTGGTGGATGGCAAACTGACCAAGCAATCGCCCACCAGGACGAAACGGTTTCGGAGCAAAACTCTGCAACATTTTTTCCAAAGAGTTTATAGTTGAGACATGGGACAAGGGTTCCGGGAAGAAGTTCAAGCAGGTTCGTCGTGTTTGAGCATACAACTTTAAATTGAAGTGCCTCAAAGCTTCGTCTCTTTTGCCAGACCTTCCGCAATAACATGGCGGATAAAAGCGAGCCAATAATCGCTTCAAATTCTTCTACCGAGGGAACCAAGATCACCTTCAAACCGGATTTCGCCAAGTTTGGCATGGTGGGAATTGATGATGACCTGATGGGGCTGCTGCAGAAACGAGTGTTCGATATGTGTGCAACAGTGCGGAATGTCAAGGTGAAAACTCTTTGGAGGATTCCAAGTCCCACTTTAATGACTGACTCTGATATCGCTCAAGGTTTATCTCAATGGCCAACAAATCAAATGCAAGGACTTTAAGTCCTACTGCGAGCTTTACCTCCGCAATCGTCAAAACATACCCGACAACAACAACAAATTGATATACGAGCGTGTGTCGGATCGTTGGGAGATCGCATTCGCTTTGTCCGATGGGCAGTTCCAACAAATGTCGTTTGTCAACTCCATTTCGACTTACAAGGGTGGGACGCACGTATCGTACATTGCAGACCAAGTGATCAAAATCGTCGGCGAAGCTGTATCGAAGAAGAACAAGAAGGGTGCTCAAATTAAGCCGCATCAAATCAAGCAACATCTCTGGATATTTATCAATTGGTGTGTCCGATCATGATGTTCCCATGTCGAACCCAACTCACAGGCAGAACTCGCCAGTCTCGTTGAGAATCCTACGTTTGACTCTCAAACAAAGGAGAACATGACTCTGAAGGTTTCAGCTTTCGGCTCCAAGTGCAGCCTTCCTGAGGATTTCACGAAAAAATGTGGGTTACACTTTTGATCTCATAACTGGATGAGTTAATGTGCACATTTGTTTTTCGTATAGTGATGAAGTCCGGAATTGTGGAGTCAGTTCTTACTTTTGCGGATGGAGCGGCCAGCAAACAACTGAAGAAAACCGATGGCTCGAAGAAAGCTCGCGTTAGTGGCATCACCAAGTTGGAGGATGCGAACAACGCTGGCACACGTCGCGCGGCCGAGTGCACCTTAATCCTCACTGAGGGTGACTCTGCGAAAGCTTTAGCAATGGCGGGTTTGAGTGTCGTTGGGAGAGACAACTTCGGAGTGTTTCCCCTGCGAGGAAAGCTTCTCAATGTTCGGGAAGCAGGGCTGAAGCAGATAATGGAGAATCAAGAAATTCAAGCACTGAAACAAATTCTGGGATTGCAGCAAAGTGCGAAATATGGTGAGGATGGATCTCGTTTTCGAACGAGAGAAGATCAATCAATGGTTGTACTTTCGTCACAACATTTAGATTCAGTAGAAAAATTGCGATACGGGAAAATTATGCTGATGACTGACCAGGTAGGGGTGCTGTGGTCTTTCTTTCAACTGTTGTTTGACAAAGGGTTATACTGCATTAGGATCATGACGGATCACACATCAAAGGGTTGATTTTGAATTTGCTCGATCATTTCTGGCCATCGCTCTTGCGGATTCCTGGTTTCTTGCAAGAATTTATTACTCCCATCGTGAAAGTAGGTAGACAGTGGATGTGATTGGTCATTGGATTTTGGATTCATCCTCTTCCCCATTTGTCAGGTGTCGAAAGGTAAAGGGAAAGATAGGAAGCAGATCAGTTTTTTCACTCTTCCCGAATATGAGAGATGGAGGGAGGACCATGAAGGAGGAAAAGGGTGGACCGCGAAGTATTACAAAGGTCTCGGAACATCTACCTCACAGTACGTGTGCGCCGCCCATTTTCCTGACAGTGTTAGTTAAACTGAATCATGTCTCAGAGAAGCGAAGGAATACTTTTCCGCAATGACGAAGCACCGGAAATCATTTGCACCTGCCGATGACCAGTCACGCGAGTTGATAGACATGGCTTTTGGGAAGAAAAGAGCAGATGACCGCAAGGACTGGCTCCGACAATTTCAGGTGAGTATCGCGCTCATGGAACCAGTAATTTCATTGCTAAAATGTTGCTTTTCAGCCGGGAACTTTTATGGATCATTCGACCCGGGAAATCAAAATTCCAGACTTTATCAACAGGGAACTTATTCTATTCTCTGTGCGTGGAGAATTTATTGTCTTGTTCGGTTCATTTTCTAACCATTTATTCGTCAAGCTTGCGGATAATATCCGATCCATACCTTCAGTCGTCGATGGACTAAAGCCTGGACATCGCAAAATCATATTCGCATCTTTTAAGCGGAACTTAAAAGGGGAAATCAAAGTAGCCCAACTCATTGGGTGAGTGATGCACTTCGTCATTGAAATACTGCTTATAGCTTTATTGAACTCGAAATTGAATGCTCGTAGCTATGTTGCCGAACATTCAGCTTACCACCACGGTGAAGCCTCGTTGGGAAGTACGATTGTCGGGCTGGCTCAGGACTTTGTCGGCTCCAACAACATACCGCTGATGGAACCCATTGGACAGTTTGGTACTCGCGCACAGGTTCGGACCAAGCAATCACTCATTACTCTGCCTTTCTCTTCTTAATATACTCAACTTTTAGGGCGGAAAAGACGCTGCGAGTACCCGTTACATCTTCACTTCTTTGGCACCAGTGACACGCAAAATCTTTCACCCTGCTGATGATGCACTACTGAACTACTTGAATGATGATGGTCAAAATATCGAGCCGGACTGGTACATGCCAATTCTTCCAATGGTACTTGTGAATGGCTCCGATGGTATCGGCACAGGTTGGGCAACATTCATCCCCAACTACAACCCTGCCGATATCGTCGGAAACCTGAGGAGGCTCATGCGAGGTGAAGAAATGACCCCAATGAGCCCATGGTGTGTACGATGTTCTATTCGTGGTTGCGCTTCGTGTAATTGTGTTCGGGTTTTTGCAGGTATCGTGGCTTCAAAGGTGCTATTGAACGAAGTAGCGACTCGGGTAAAGATAAAGACAAGTGGAAGGTAACTGGAGTGGTCAGGAAGATCAACGAGTCAACAGTCGAGATATCAGAGTTGCCCGTCAAGACCTGGTACGTAACAAGATTGTCTTCAGCGGTTGAATCCTCTCAACTGTTGTTTCGGCTCCAGGACGCAATCCTATAAAGAGCAACTTGAAAGCTGGCTCCAAGGAACTGAAAAACAATCCGCCTGGATTAAGGTTTGTTAATACATTTCTTTAAAAAATTCCAAGATCGAATTTCTGTTTGATTTGAAGGAGTACAAAGAGTATCACACCGATACAGACGTTCGTTTTGAAGTAACTTTGAGTCCCGAAGAAATGGCGAAAGCTGAGGAAGAAGGCTTGGAGAAAAAGTTCAAGGTCGTGGGGTGAGTTCTGATATCTTCTCGCGCGACTTGTGCGACTGATCATTGTGTTTACCCTTTTGAAGATCCCTTTCAACCGCCAATATGGTGTGCTTTGATGCATCAGGTCGAATTAAGAAGTACGAGACACCCGAAGAGATCGTCCAAGATTTCTATGACCTTCGCTTGGACTACTATGGTAGAAGAAAGGTGTGTGATATCTAACCGTACCTACTGGCCCGTGCCTCTGATCTTCCCTTACTTTTAGGGACACCTTCGAGATGCCCTTGAACGGGAGCAAGACCGCCTGGAGAACAAAGTCCGATTCGTCACAGAAATCATCAAAGGCGAGCTCGTTGTTAGCAACCGCAAGAAGGCTGTACTGCTGGAAGAACTGCGGAAGCGCAAGTATACACCGTTCCCGAAAGCGGCAAGCAAGAAGGCGACTCCGACTTCGCCGGAGGAAGTTCCCGAGGGGGACGATGAAGCAGAAGATGATTCATCGGAGCGTGGCTCCGTTTCTCGTGATCATGGTTATGATTACCTGCTATCCATGCCGATTTGGAATTTGACATGGGAAAAGGTTTGCTGCTTGGGAGTTGCTTCGTTTACCGTATAATGATGATTTATTGGTCGTTTGTCAACAGGTTGAACAACTTAGAAAGGAGCTCCTGGCAAAGCAAAGCGAGCTTGACGAGTTGTTGCGTATGTCTCCGAAGGATTTGTGGGAGAAAGACTTGACCGAGTTTATGAGTCTTTGGGAGGTGTGTTATTTTTCACCACACCAAAGGAAAAAGACTGTTATAACCGATGCTGTCTTCCTCTGCTGAAATAAGGATTCTGAACGCAAGTATGATCAAGAACGGAAGAACGCTGCTCCTATGAAACCTTCAGGAAAGGGAAAGGGAAAGGGGGCGGTAGTCAAAAAGCCCGCCAAGAAGAAGAACGTCTCATCCAGTGACGAGGAGAGCGATGTTGCGATGGACGATGACTTGGATGAAGAGGACGATTTCGTGCCGGAGAAACGTGAGTTCTGTGAGTGCAATGAAATAACACCGCGGCCTGCTCTGATCTTTCCCACATCCAGCCAAAGCGCCTGTGAAGCCCAAAAATGCAGGCCCAGCTGCAGCGAAACCAGTTACCGTCAAGAAAGAACTTCCGGTAAAACAAGAAGACGATTCGCAGCCAGCTACATCGGCCACAACCCTCAAGGTTATGAAACCAGCCGCCATCAAAAACGAACTCCCAATCAAAAGAGAAGAGGATTCCAAGCTTGCGTCATCGGCCACAATCCACAAGGTATTGAAGAAACCACCACCGAAACCGCATAAGATGAAGGACGTGTGTATGAACGATGTTTGTTTGCAATGCTATGGCTCTCAACTGTATCCTTTTCAAAGGAATCGGACTCGAGCTCAGACGACGAATATTTTGGTGGATTTGAGGCGCGGCTGAAGCAGCGAATGGCGGAGAACATGTTGGGGAAGGCTCGAGTAGACGCCTTGGACTCGGACAGGGAGATTCCCAAACCAACTCAGAAAAAAGCACCCGCGAAAGTACCCAAACCTCTTCCCCCAAAACCTCCGTCTTCAAGCCCTCGAAAGAAGGAATCTGAATGGGATATGACGGATAGTGAGGCGGAGGAACTCGACTTTGGAGGGTCCCCTCACAAGAGGAAGAAGTCATCTGTTACCAAGATTCCAGGCAAAGCACCTCCTGTGAAAGCGACCTTGGTGAAAGCGACGATAGCAAAACCGACGAAGAAGCGAAGAGTCGAGAGCAGTGATGGCTCTGATTCTGACGATGTTGTCGTTGTCGCTCCGAAGTCTACTTCTTCAGGCCCGGGGACTGTAGTTGGTGGTGCTCGCGCAGGAAGGGCAAGGAAAGAAGTGAACTATCGGTATGGGAAGGAAAGTGGAAGCGGTGATGAAAGTGCGGACGAAAGTGCGGACGAGAACGTATCTGCCATGGAAATTGAAATTTCCGATGAGGATGATGACTAAACTATCCGATCAATCGTAATGTGTATATTTTTGTTTTTCAATTGGATTGCCGCTGGGCGTGTGTGCCTTTATCACGGAAGTTGCAACCGTGAAAAAATATTTCACCAACCCAGTTTCTCTTCCATCATGGCTCCCAAGTGGGTGCCGACTCGATCTGATACCCTCATCTGCGCCAATCTTGCCTCATCCTCGTATTCAGAAGCATCCTTCTCCTGGGATCGGGCTTCGTTGCCGGACCGTGTGCCGAATACTTGCTTCGAAACCCGGACAACTCCGTCACAATAGGTGATTGCTTCAAGTTTAGTGCCTAGTGATATCATTGTGCCTCAATCTCCGTGATGATAACTTGCGATTGCGACTTGCAAACGTACCAGCGAGCAGAAGGATTGAGCCCGCTCAGAAGTTGGCCGGAAACCACCCGAGGGCGACTCCTATTTCTTTGGATGTGAGCAGCGATGCCGCTCTGGAGAATGAAATCGCCAAGCACGATTTGGTCATCAGGTGTGTGTTGCTTCTGGGGTGGCACGACACGGAAGCAATTTCACCTCTCACATGTGTCCCGCAGTCTTATCCCATACACTCATCATGCCACTGTCATCAAAGCCGCCATCAAGCACAAAAAGCATGTTGTCACGACTTCCTACGTGTCTCCCGCCATGGAGGAGTTGCACGAACAGTGAGTAATACTCTTGCTGCAAGCTTGTGTACCCACTTTCATATATGGAATAGGGCTGTTGCTGCCGGTATCACAGTATTCAATGAAATCGGTGTTGACCCTGGTACGAATAGTCCATTAAAGTATTGGAGTTATGAGCGCTCGGCATAACTTCCATCTCTTTCAGGGGTGGACCATCTGTATGCTCTCAAAACTATTGACGACGTTCACTCCGCTGGCGGCAAAGTATGGCCTCGTTCACTCGTCAACTTCGATGCCATTAACCAATCCCCTACTAGATCCTCAGCTTCACTTCCTGGTGTGGAGGTTTACCCGCTCCTGAGGACTCCAACAACCCGTTGGGCTACAAGTTCTCCTGGAGCTCTCGGGGAGTCTTACTTGCCTTGAGGAACAATGCCAAGTTTTTGGAGAACGGAAAGGTACATGAAATCGCTCCGGGAGATTGAGTGAAGAATACTCTAAATCGGGTGGTTAGGTTGTCGACATCAAGGGCGAGGACCTCATGCTTTCCGCAAAACCCATTTTCACCGGCTACCCCGGGTTCGCTTTTGAAGGATATGCGAACAGAGATTCTACACCTTATGCTAAGCGATACGACATTCCGGAAGCCCAAACTGTGATTAGAGGGACCTTGCGATTTGCGGTATGTATTCCACACCGGTCAGTAGCATTGCCTTGAAACAGAGCTAACATGATTCTGATTCTATTAGGGATTCCCACGCTTCGTAAAGGCACTCGTGGACTGTGGCTTGTTGCAGGATGACAAGCGGGAATATTTGGCAGCCTCGTCGTCCCCTCTTGCCTGGAGGGATTTCCTTGCTCGCCTTCTTGGAACACCCAACGACGAACAGTCACTTGAGAACGCTTTGATTGCCAAGTGCAAGCTGGAAGGAGCTGACAAAGACCGCGTGTTGCACGGCTTTAAGTGGTAGGTCAAACTACATTGTCTTAGTCAAATTTTTCTTCACTTGCTCTCTATAGGCTTGGTCTGTTGTCTGCCACACCGGTCAAGCCGCTTGGCACACCTCTTGACACACTCTGCGCTGTGCTGGAAGAGAAAATGCAATACGGCGAGGGCGAGAGAGATCTTGTTTTCTTGCAGCACCGCTTCGACTGCGAGTTAAAGGACGGGTCGAAGGTGGGTTTTCGTTTTGTGGCTGATTGTGTGACGAAAAGCTGATACATGGTTGAGTAGGAAACCCGCTTTTCCACCGGAGCGTGGTTCGGGAAACCAAACGGAACCACTGCGATGGCATTGACGGTGGGACTTCCGTGCGGTGTGGCTACCCAAATGGTTTTGGACGGTGAGTATGTCCACCAGGCGTCTCAGCGTAACGTTGGCTAACGCTTCACATTAGGGCGAATCTCCAAAAAGGGTGTTCTTGCTCCAATGTCCAAAGACTTGTGGGAGCCTCTTCTCCTTGAGCTCAAGAAGGAGGGAATTGAAATGGAGGAATCTGTGTTGTAGGAATTTAAGAAATTGAATCCTAAATTTATCCGAGCCAGGGTCCCTGAGTTGTCTGCCCGGCGTTTCCAAAATCGGTCAACGAGAGCTCCGCTCTGGACGATTGCAGCAATGACCACGATTTTAGCAACAACGTCCCCGTCACTGAGTCAGAGTGTATCGCTACTCGTTGCGAGTTGGTCTGCGGTCGGGGCAGGTATCACTGCTCTCCTCTATTTCTGCGCAATTGCCGGGCTGGGCTTCGTCACAAGCAGGAAGTGGAGGATCTGGAGGGTGACGCTGGCGCTGCTTCTGTTTTGCGCCAGTGAGTGGATGCTACTTGCACCTCCATTCTCAATATATCCGTTGAGTAACCTTTCCAACCGTTTTCCACACGTAACGCAGCTCGGATTGCGACGTTTGTTGTGCGCGCACTGCTTGTATCGCAGAAATCCCCCGTATTGTACATTACTTACCAAGCGATTCTGCTTGCTGGGACACCCTTACTCCTTGCCGCACTGGTGGAAAGCGTTCTCCTGTGGTCCAAGAAAGTGGATGACTCTACATTAACGTTTGTCGGGAGAGATGGCCTTTCCTTGAGCAAAATATATTTGGCATCTTTGGGATGGTACCATGTCCGTGAGTTGACCTGCACCGTTTGTCATGCCCCAAATGACAGTGCGTGTTAACTTTTGTATGTCGCCTTCAACTCTATGGTTCCATCCTTCCCAAACTACCGGGAAATCAGTAGTTACCATCGTTCTTGCAGTCATGGCGCTCCTTGGGGTCTTGAACACTTACTTCTTGCTCACAAACGATTCCAATCCGGACTTCCAGTCAAGTTGGCGGCGTCCGGGATACGTAATTATGGAGTTCGCCGTTTGGGGAACCATTGTGCTTGTGGCCCTACTTGGGGTGTGGCGATTACACAAGCCGACATTTCGCGACAGTTTGATGCGCACAAAGGGGTATGAGCTTGCCCTGGAACAAGTCAGAAGAGGGGATCCTGGTGGATACCTCGCGCAGAACGCGTCCATAGGAGATGCGTCGTCCCTCGGAAGTGGGGACCCTTCAGCGTACGCGCTACGTGTCGAGGTCTTTATTGGGAAGCGCCGAATATTGCAGCGAGTGTGTAGTTGAAGGAACGTACGTTCTTCTGCAATTTGGCGCTCACACCCGTGCTCTAGGTACTTTATACGTTGTTTATTCCCTGCGGAATCCTTGTTCTGGCAAGGATGGCATTTGCGCCGACTGTCGTAACGGAGGAACAATTCAACGACCCAAAACTCAACGAGGGTATTTGGCTCCCAATGGTTGCAGGACTCGGTAAGGATGTGCTCTTGGCCTGTACTTTGTGCTGCGTTAATGATGAATTGCCACTTCCTTCCAGAACTAATCGCTCTGGTCATTTTCGCAATCCCGAGCCAGTTTCGCTTCCTCGACATTGAAGGGGTGCGACTGAGACCGCTGAGGTCTGCGCTACCTTCATAATTCAGACCTACGAGCCATCAAGCGCGGAATTTTTTTTGTTTTGATTCATGGGAAATCGTTTGGTGGCAGATTCCCCTTTACCCCTCTTTTTGCGCTGGCCGCATGACTAAAGTCTGGGTGACTTTAAGTACCCACGTACATAGACAGCACGTAATATGTTATAGCAGATTCTGAATCTTAAGAGTGTTTCCAGAACAGTGGTCGGAGCGGTCGGGACAACATCCGCTGATCGAACACCAGACCATCTCATTCGTTCTTACTCTCTTACTTGTCCAGACAAAATGGTTGTTTTCGACGTTCAGCCTCTGACGAGCAATCCTTACTCAAAGCCGATTGCAAAACAAGCCGTCTCCGTAAGCTTGCACACCAGCGTTGGATCCACTCCAGTTTTAGCTGATCGGACACTTCAAATGCACCGGTAAAGACGCTATCTAACGGTTACTTCGTGGATCCGAAGATTTTTGACTTGGGTGAGCTTGCGATCTTAACATTTATTTTCCCGCGCTGGTGATCGTTCAACGTTTCGCTCTTGATGAAGAACTCGCGGGCATCTTTCAGCGCAAATGGCTATTCGCATGTCACGAGCTTCGGTGGGCGCAACCTAAACAAACCCTGGTGCTTTCATGTTGCAAACCATTGGCGCTTGCTGCAGTTTTCTCGCATCACCCTCAGTCGAGATGTCTCTTGCAACCCTCCCCGTAATATTAACCAAGGACTCCTCTGGACCAGTGAGGGCCTTTCGCCCGCTGCCCGAAGGGACCCGAGAGGAGATCCCTGTGCACATCATCCACGGGTTCGTGTTCGTGTGCTTCTCGCAGAACCCTGGAGCCTTCGAGGAGTCACACATGGGGCTTGCGGAGGAGTTTAAGGCAGTCGCGGGGTATTACGATGCATCAGAGTACGAGTTTCTAAGCTCGATGGTGGGTGACAAGTGAATACGGCCGCATCAGAAGAATGTTCCAACTGTCTTACTTTAGGAGATGCCTGGAAAATTCAACTGGAAGGTCTTCTCAGACAACTACAACGAATGGTATGCTGAACTGTGCACCCCGACAACCTGGCATCGTCTTGGAATTCACTGACTTTTCAATATTGGTCCCTCCAGCTACCACTGCCCCACCAGCCACCCCGGATTTTCTAAGGTGTACAAGATCTCATCATACGTTGTCGATGCCAGAAGTAAGTCTAATCTGTCGCAGATGTCAATCTGGGGGATGGGGTATATTCATCAACCTCAACTTTGTACAGGCGAGTACCTTCACCATTCTGTGGACGCCCGTGACCAAATTACTGGTGATATTACGGACGTTCCCCCGGAGATGCAGCTGTCTGAGAAGTATGCTCGGCGAAACCTGTTCCCAATCCTGTTTTGCTCCTCTCACTCCTGTCGACCCAAATAGGACAGACACATTCCCATTATCCACCAAAATCGCCTACGACGCTGCGTATTCCAAGCTCAACGCGACAATGCGGGAGTACGCTGCCGCGCACCCAAGTGCAGGTGCACCGGCAGCATACGATGGAGCACTCGTGAGTCTGCGATTGACGAGGTTTTAGTCTCACAAAATCACACATGTCACCTCGACATTCTCTTCAAGTTCGTTTACGTGTTCCCAAACATTGGCATCAACATCTTCGGCAACTTTTTCTCCACGCTGAGGTGGAACCCCTTGGGAGTGGGCGAGACCAGGTTGGAGACGGACATTTATGTGCGCAAGGGGGTATCGGAGGCCGAGAGTGAGTGCACAGGAGGGGAGGAAAGTGCTGTTTGTAACTCAAACGTTGCTGATCGAGTTTAACGATTTGCATCGCGTAGTGATAGAATTCAGGTGAGTGATATCATATCTTCCGGAAACGCACACGTACATCTCACTCACGGGACCACTCCCACCTCGCGCTACAGCAACTTTATCAAATGGGTTGACTACGAAGACTTTGTACTCTGCGAAGCGACCCAGTCCAACCTCGCTCTTGGCATCTACAAAGTCGGGGTGTTGCATCCGTTCCGGTGAGTCACCCCTGCGCTCTATATGCGCGCTTTCTGATCAACGTGGTGTGCTCTCTCAACAGCGAGAACGGCTTGGTGTACCATCAGGGGTTGGTCAGAAAGTACGTGGAAGAGCAGGTGGAGAGGGAGGGAGCAAAGGCCTAAGGATTTAGACGTTAGTGTTTCAATGACGTGCAAGTCTAATTGGGCCTCGGTCGTCTGTGAACGCACGTGGTAGATCTTATTTCTCGTGAGACGTAATCGATTTGCCATCGCCGCCGAATACAATCACTTCATGCTATTTTGGGGGAGCCATTTCCTCATTTCCGCAATTTTAAGCCTTTTCAGGTCACTGATACATCATCCTTCTGTCGTCGTATCAGGTTTGCCTGCAGCGCTCCTGTGCGAAACCTCTCACTAACCGCAAACACGTACACGTGACGCGTCCGCCGGGCAACCGCGGCGTCCTGATGTTACAGCCCCTCTCATTTTAACTTGGTAGTATCCACGCATTTGTTTAACCACACAACCACGGCCTTTGAAAAGTAGGATCGTGCAGCGGCTCGGGTTTGTTCCCGGGCCCCTACTGCTTCGCCCACTCGCTGAAAAGTGGTGGTCGCCCTGACACTTTCCTGAGCGTGGGGATTGGGGACCGTGTGGGTACCCATGGGTGTGGTGTGGTTGGGGGGGGGGGGGGGGGGGGGGGGGGTCGACGGACGAGGGAATCGGAGTACTGATGCAGAAGCATGAGAGCGCAAGCGCTGTTAGAGAGGATGTGAATATGACGTGCTGGAGGCTTTGCGGGGGCTGGACTGCAACGCTCAGTCGCTCACTTCACGTCAAAAAGGTGGTGGATGAGACACCAGTCTAGCAGCAGAATACCATTATACAAATTTTCCTTCCCTCCCCTTTTCTTTCCCCCTTTCATCTCCTCTTTTCTTGCAGAAGAGCTCTTATCTATAATGTGAAGAAAGATCAGCAGATTGATGACACCGGGGTCAAACTGCCAACTGTCTTCAATTATGTGTCAAACTGTAGCTGTATCGATGAGGTGTGCATATCCAGCTTGCTTGAGTATTTTGTCGACATTTATTCCTCCCTTGCGAAACACGTCCAGTACTCCAGCGTGATTCCCACGAGCAGCATCGAGAACCGCCTCGGGGATCCGGCTGCTTCCTTTGGCATGTCCTTCCGCCGCATATAACGCTCTGAAAGGTTGATACCCTGTTGCGAGTCCCCGGTCAAGCAGCAGTTGAACAATTTCGTAGAAACCGTTGAGTGCGGCGTTAACGATGAGTTCACTGTCGGGAGGAGGAGTCAGCCCGGAGTCGAGTAGGAGAAGAAGCGACTCGGCGCTTCCGTAAAGAGCGGCCCATTCAAGAAGTTTGAATTTCCCAGAGATTTCTGCACCATTATGAACGAACTGCTGGACGATCTGTGCGTGGTTCCCTTGGACTGCCTTTTCGACAGCAAAATGTCCCGATTGGCAGCTGCCCCAGCATCGAGGAGAGCTTGTACGGTCTCAAGATGGCCGGCGGAAGCTGCTCTCACAAGAGCATACGTCTAGTTGCGAGGGCCCCCGACTTGAGCGTTAACGTCCGCATGCTTGCATAGAAGGGTCAGAACGGCAACGTTTCCGTGGAATGATTCGCTCACGGGGGCAGTTTCTGGGGTTGTGTAGTTACGCAATGCGCGAACAACGATAGAGTGCGGGTGACAGAAAATGTCCTTCAACCGGCAGTTCAGAGCTGGTAACGGGAATGCCAGGCGGTGGTCTGAGCAGAAGAGGCCGATACGGTGGACGACTTCTGATGGAAGATCGAGGAGACGGAAGGTGTCGAAACCGGAGGGGGATGGTCCCGCGGTGCGGTATGTCATGGCTCGATCTGTCCCAGGAGGTGGGAAGGATGCGGTTTGCGTCGACAAAGAATCTGCGAGCTGCTGCGATTCTGAAATTTAACGGCTGTGGCACCAGTCAGACCAAAGCTTTCCTTTTCGTAAGTGGCTTGTCCGGATGAACTCCAGCTGACCGCAACCCATTCACCCGCTCGCACTCAATCACTCACACAATATGCCTCGCGTTCTTGTTCCCACGCGCGCCACGTCGCTTCTTCCGTTGGCAATCATCGTGTTTCTCACGTTCTCCATCTCCGCCGGACTCTCCGTGGCTGCGCTCTCCTCCCGCTACTGGGTCAAGGTCCGTCGCCCCTTCTCCCTCTTCACTCCCCCGACTCTTCACACTCACCCCGCTCCTTATCCCCTCGCAGGAAGTGAACCCCATCTTCAGCTCCGTCGCTACTACGGGCCTCTTCGAGTCCTGCATCTCCTTCCAGGACGGCTCAATCTCTTCCTGCCACCCATTCCCAGACGAAAGAGTCTGCAGTCGCGCGAAACACGACGAGTACGTGGGGGAGGGGGGCCGAAACGGAACGAAAGAGGCGAAGCAGAGTGAAGTGGAGTCGAGCCCCGCGAGGTCTAGAGTGCGAAGCACGGACGACCGAGCAGTCCGAGCGAAGCAAGGACTCCGAGGCCTTAGCGCGATAATGCTGACCGAGGCGTCCGCCGGGGGAGAATGATCTGCGCGAGGCGCGAATGCCACAGCGTGGAGCTTATATTTCCGCAGGAGGCGAATCCCCCCGCGGAGCGGAATACTCTTGCGGAGCGAGAACGAGGCCCAATCGCCAACCCCAAAACTGTGCCTCTCTCTCACCTCCTTCACCTCCTACAGTGTGGAAACCCTCGTCTGCACGTACTGGGGTCTCGCACGGTACTCTGCAATATCAGGATCCGCAGTTGCAGCCCTCTCATGGGTCACCATGGTCCTCTCCTTCCCCTTTGAGCACCTCCGCTCCCGTCTCGGCCTCCCTGGTTCGTCTTTTTCTTTTACCGTCCTTTTTGTTGGCTTGAGCTCTTTTGCTGACGTTTTCTCTGCTCGATCTTCCAACTTGCACCTAACATCGTGTTCATGGACGGCTTCTTGTCGTCTTCAGGTGGCATGATTGCCCTTCATGGTACGTGTTCATGATGTCCCACAGGGGCACAGAGAGAAGAGCTGTGGTGTGTTCTTTTTGGACTGGATAACGTGGTCATGATGGCACAAAATGATGACACAGAGGCACGGAGAAACTCTCCTTTATTTGGACTGGAAAGTCGGACGTAGACTGGACACTTGTACGTGGACTGGAAATACGGAATGCGACGATGACCACTCATCGCCGCTACACTTTCGTCTTGGATGGGATGGAGCCTCGGAACCCGGCAAGGCGTCGTGATTGTCGAGGCTGCCATCCACCACCGTCCCGCATTCCAGTCCGAACCTTTTCTCACCCTCTATCACGATCCCGCCGCCCCCCCCTCCCCTCCCCCATCCCCCGCCTTCCTCCCCCCCAGCCCTCTTCCAAACGCTCACCCTCGCGCTCATCTCCTACGTAGTCTCTCAAGGCGCCCTCTCGACCTGGTCAGGCGTCGTCTCGTACGACTGGGCCTTCCACCTCGCACTGGCCTCGCTCGTCGTAGACGTGTTCCTCCTCGGCGTGCAGATTGCGGGGAGTGTCGTCGTGTGGTATGAGAGGAGGGAGTATAGTGAGTTGACGGGCGATGGGGAGAGGGGTGGTTGGATTGGGCGGGAGCGAGGCGCCGTTGGAGGAGGGGGAGGGGAGGGCGGGCATCTTGGAGTTCAGGAAGCTGAAGTGTGAGATGTACGACTCACGAGGGGTGGATGAGGTCAATTTCTCGCCGAGGAAAGGATGATGCGTTGACGTGCGAGGGGGTGGTTAGAGTCTGGAAGAGGGCGGTGTCGTTGATGGGAGTGTGAGATGCACGACTCACGAGGTGTGAATGGGGTCAAGGGTTTCTCCGAGGAAGCGATGACTGGTGAAATCGCCACCTCGTTGCGCTGTCGTATTGGATACCCGCGTTGCACCGTCACTCGCAGCCCGGCGGCGCGTCGTCGCAAGAAGGGGTCCGCGGGCTGCGTTGGTTGGCGTTCCGCACCCAGACTCACGTGTTGTTTTTCTTCTTCGCAGCCGCAATCGCGGGGTAACCGGAATCGTCCACCATCGTCGTGGACGGGGTGTGTGGAAGTGATAAATGTTTTTGCAAACTTGCAAAGGGATGTAATGCTCTAACTGACTCGTGTAAATATCATGATGGTCTTGCTTCTTGCCGCTCGGCACCAGCTCCCTTATTCTCCACAGACCGTGATGTAAAAGAGAATGTTGGTTGGTCGAAAGAGGAAGGGTGGGTAAGTCAATGTGCGACAATGTGTTACTTCATTGTTTTTACTAGTACATGGTATCAAAGGTTATGGTTCATGATTCAACTACTAGCAACCTCATGTGAAACGGGTGAAGGAAGAAAATGAGTTGAAAACTTAACTCGCAGAAGCCTCCTCTTCTGCCAACTTCCTTCGCAACATTGCATTCTCCTCCCGCAAAGCCTCGATTTCCTGCCGGTCCCGCGCACGCTCTTCCGCGTTCCGTGAGAGGGAGAAACTCAGAACGGTATTGATACGAGCAATATTCAAGAACCGACCTAGCCACAAGAGCCTTCAAGCTCTTCTCTAGCCTTTCTTGTGTCTCTTCGCCTCCTTTAATGTATGCCAAAGTCCCGTGGGCTTCACCTCAGATGTGTCAGATCCTTCAACGGTACTGACCAACTGGCGCACCATATCTCGTCCAAGCGCCTGGAGCTGAGCAGTCTCGGCCTCACTCAAAGCCTCTCTACGAGCAGGTGAGGGCATTTCCGGAAAGAGATCTTGCAGTGTGGACGTTTATAGAAGCAGCAGAAACAATTGCATGTTAAGGCACATAAACTCACCCGGGACGGCATTCTTGATCCTGACAGCGTCGCCAAGCTTTATTCCGATCGATTGCAGACCAGCTTCACTCACCGTCCTGAGGCCCCTCCACTCATACTCAAACAGCCCCTCCTCAAGAATCTTTTCATACTGAATGAGTCCGCGTGATTCGAGGAAGCGTTAGGGGGCCGGCAATTGCTGCCCTAATTGTGAAGAAGAGCGGAATGGTAGGTCTGCGACGGGAGACGGTGAGGGAGGTGTGCTGGGGAGGTGGGAAATCCGCTGCATGTCGAATGACGAAACATCATTTGATTCCGATTCTGCTGCAAAAAGAGTATTCTGAGAGCTCATACCTGCAATGGGCGACCTTTCTGTGCTGCTCTCCGACTTAACGGGCTGTTCCTGGTCTGAAGGCGCTTTTGGCCGTCTTCCAATGATATCAAGGATTTATTTATAGTTAGCAAGTAACTAAAGGAGTTGATCATCTCCTAGGTAGATAGCGCTACGCTGTATGGTACCTCCCGGCGCGCGGGGGGTGACAGTCCGCCATACGTAGCTGGCACATAAACATAACAAAATAAATATTGTGGGACCAATGCCAATGCCCAGGCAAAGCCCAAAACATTCGCCCTGATCCAGTCAACGAATCCAAGGAGCCCCAAGGGGCTTCCCACTGCATCGCCCAAACTCGCCATTTCGGTCGCCCAACACCCACACTCCCAAAACCAAGACCCACCTCGGTCCGTCCACCCACGTGTTTCAGCGGCCTCACGCAGCACGTATGCCATACGCCCGTTCGAGCCAAAAATAAGCCCCTACACTTGCCTGCAGGGGTCTCTGTTGCGTCCTGTACTGTGGTAGAACCGTACGAACCACGTCGTGTAGGCCAAGGGCAGTCCACCTGCCTGTTTCAGTGGCCTCACTCACCCTGCAACACTTCCAAACCACACGTATGGTACCCAAAATAGTTCCTACGCATGCATCTAATGCCATTCCCACAGATTGTAGAAGTCATTTGGGTTGGGGTTGCCCCCAAGACACACATTAAAAAGCAGTTATCCCGGCTCCCCCAGCACCTCCCCACCTCCAAGGGTGTCCTCCACAGGTGGTTCTGGGGTGTACAGGTATCCTGCTTTGTCCTGTAGTGTCCAGTGCATTGCTCCACAATCCTTGTGATTACTAAAACAAGTTGCGCGTAGACATGCAGAAACATCTCCGCTGCTGAAAAATTCACCAACTAATCAATAATGGTCTCCCCAAGGGTGCGGCAGGTGCCTGGGAAGAGCTCATTGCGCAGGAGTTTGAGTCTGGGCCTAACTCCTGCGCATTCCATAACATGGGTCTGGGTCAGCCGGCGCACCACATAACTTACATCCACCAGCTTGGTGGAGTGCCACAAGACCCAGTTGCCACTGCAAGAGGGTGACATGGTCCCTGCGCAAGACTGTCAAGTGGGGGGAGAGGTAGTCGTGGGGGAGGGCACACTCATGCACTCAGATTGACCCTGGGACACCCCTGTTGTGCTACACAACCTAGGTGAGCTGCACAAGCCTGTAATCTGCAGGAACGCGTTTATATCATTAAAAGTACATAATGGGTTGGTTTATACATGGAACTCACTGGCAGGAATGCAATGCCAAACTTAGGGTGAGTCCTGCAGGTGCACACATCTAATCTCGTGACCACAGTAGTGACACAGCACCTAACACCTCACACTATATATACATGTCAATGGATGTCACATGAAGCTATGGTGACAGTGTGCTCCCTCCCATTTCTCTCCCCTTCCTTGGTATTTGTATCATCCATCTTTTTCTGGATATATTTAGGTTGTCTGTGGATGATCCTTGTGAAACTTCAACACAGCATCCTGTGCATTTTGTAGGTTTTGCCATGGCTCCCATGTTCATTGATCCACCCCATAGCCCTTCCAGTGTACTAGCCATACCCATCCACAACCTCAATGTTTCACATCCAAAATCTGCTCCACTTCCCATTCAGCAACACCTTCTGCTGAAACTTCTACTGGGGGAGGTGGAGGTATATGTCTTCCAGGAATTTTATTTGCATATTGAGGTGATAATAAAGAAGCATGAAATACTGGATGGATTCTTGACATTGATGCTGGAAGTTGTAATTTAAATGCCACTGGATTGATTTGTTCTGTAATCACAAAATGGTCCAACTTTCTTGTAGTCAAGTTTTTTACTAGGCCTGGTTGTTGCCAAGTTCCTTGTCTTAAGCCAAACCATGTCTCCCACTTTAAAATTCACTGGTCTCCTGTGAGGATCTTCTTGCTTTTTCCAAATTTCCTGTGCTGCTTTGATATGCTCCTGAATTCTTGAAGTAACCTCTGTCATCTCTTTTACTCTTGCCTCTGCATCAGCTGACAGTGCCTGGAGGGGTAACTGCTGCATAGGGTGTGCTATTGGGTGATGTAAGGTTGTTGCAAAAAAGGGAGAGTAGCCAGTTGTTTCATTTGGGGTATTTTTGTGGGCAAACTCCAATAGTGGAAGGTAATTCACCCAGTTATTCTGTTCATAGTTGACAAAATACCTCAGCATAATTTCTAACTGCTGGTTTTTGTTATCTGTTTGGCCATCAGATTGTGGATGGAATGCAGTTGATTTTGAAGCACCAAGTAATCTCCAAAAGGTATTCCAGAACTCTGCAATAAATTGTGGACCACAATCAGAAACTATATCAAGAGGCAGTCCATGATATCTGTAAACTCTATCAATGTTAAGTTCTGCTAATTCAACAGCTGGAATGTTTTCATTGCATTCAACAAAGTGGACACCCTTTTTCAACCTATCTGTTACAACCCAGATGGAGTCATATGTATAACCCTTATGTTCTGAAGGAGGCAGTTTCACTATAAAATCCATAGCAACGTGTGTCCAAGGCTGCTCAGGAATTGATAGGGGGGTAAGTTCACCAAATGGCTTCCCTCTATCAGGTTTGTTTCTCTGGCATTCACAAGATTTGCAGTATTGCTCCACATACTTTCTGCAACCCTCCCAATCATATGCTGCCTTTGTAATTGCAGCATCAGTGCGTTCCCAGCTTGGGTGGGCAGCACTAGGATGGTCATGGAATGCTTTGCAGATTTCTAGTTTCTTCTGTGCATCTGTGACTTGTTCCAAAACTACAGCAGATGCCCATGAACCCTTGATTACAGCTATTCTTTCTACTGCATAAGGTGGTCTTGGTAGAAAATGTTCCACTGGAAGAAGCACCTGTGTTCTATCCACCTGTTTCTCTTCTGCAGTTGTTGTATAGTTGGGGTTCCTAGATAGACAATCTGCTACTTTATTCTTTGTTTTGGAGACATGCTGGATAACATAGTCAAATTCACCAAGGTCAACTGCCCAACGTGCATGATGGGGTGTAAGGAATCTCCGATTTAAGAAATACATCAGACTTTTATGGTCTGTTCTAATTTCCACCTGCATAGAAGTTCCTGAAAGCCAATGTCTCCACTTCTTAAGTGCCTCAACTATTGCAAGTAATTCCTTGTCATTTATTGATTAGTTTCTTTCTGCAGGTTTAAGCTTTCTGCTCCAGAACTCCACAGGCTGAAGAGATTGGGTTAAGGGATCTGTCTGCATTACCACTGCTCCAAGACCATAAGGAGATGCATCAGTGTTTGATCTGCAGGTCTGAGGACTGGGGCTTTTTGCTATGAGCTGTTTAATTAGTGTGAATGCTTCTTCACACTTTTGACTCCAGTGGAATTTGATGATGGTTTTGTAAGCTCCTGTATAGATTGTATTACTTCATCAAATCTTGGGATCCAATTCTTGTAACACTGTAAAAGGCCATGTACTTCTTGGGCAGACTTAGTGCCAGTAGGCTTTGGAAGTACATTCACTTCATGCATTGCATCCTCTGTGAGCTCAATTCCATCTCTCCCAACTATATAACCACCAAATGGGATTTGCTCTGCATGGAAAACACATTTCTTTGGATTTGCATATAAACCATTTTCTCTAAGAATGGAGAGGTAAGATTTAACTGATGCAATGTGATCCTCTAGAGTTCCATTGGTAACTATGCCTGCATCATCAAGATAAACTTTTACCTGTAGATGCTTTGCAGTAATTTCATCCATGAATCTATGCCAATGTGATACTGCAGGTTTCCAACACTCCCACATTACTAATGACTCAAATGTGCCATATTTGCAGTGGAAAGTGGTTTTTGATTCATCACCAGGTTGGATCCTAATTCTGTGGTATGCCTTAGTGCAGTCAATTTTGGTGTACCAATTCAAACCAGCCATGGACTTGGCAAGTTCAGGCAAATTTGGAATTGAGTACGAGTCATTTGGGATAGCTTTATTTTTCTCCCAAAGGTCGTGGCAGAGTCTTAGTTTATGGCCCTTGTCTTTGAAAAAGATGGGGTGTGCAGTGTCAGATTTGGAGCAGTGGAGAGTGCCCTTATTGAGACCATCTTTTAGGAGCTCTTGCAGTGCAAGATCCTCTTTAGCATTAAGATTGTAGACTTTTCTTGCTTTAGGGAAGTGAGAACCTGCTTTGATATCAATTGGGAAGTCAAATTTTCCTCTCAGAGGAGGGAGGTCTGTTGCTGCTTCAACATCAAAGACATCAGAAAATTAAGCATAAATTGTAGGAGTGTTTTCAGGCAATGGTGGACCCTTTTTGAGCATAGAAGGAATTATTTGGGCAACAGGGAGGTCTAATTTGGATTTATATGGAGAAATTTCTATTGTCTTCCAGTTTGTAATTGGATTAAATTTTTTAAGCCAAGGTAAACCTAGTAAAACATCTCTATTGCCAATATCTATGACAAGAAAGTACATGGAAGGTTCCCAGATGTGGCCTGCAATGGTAATCCTGTGAGTAATGCCACCTTTAATATATGTATCATCTATTCGTTTAACTTGCTTAGGTTTAGAAAGTGAGACTGTTCATATTTTGTATTTTGAAATAAAATTGGGACTAATAAGTGCATAGATGGATGAGCCAGAGTTGATTTCAGCAGAAGTAGAAATGGAAGTTGAGTTTATTTGTAATCTCAAGTTAACCAACATGCTTAGATTGCTTCTACTTGTGCTTGTTCCAACTCTGACATCCGTCTGCTTGGATGCCAATGGTGGGCCCTGAGGGTGGCAATGTTCCCCAGGGCCTAGCAAAAATCCTCTTTAGTAGTTCCAGTTTCTTGCACCAACTTTGGGATCAACCTTTTTAGGGGTCGCAGGTTAGGATGTTGTACCCAGCACTTGCTGTCAGAGTGTGGGGCTCCAGGATGTATTTTGCAAGAATTATGAGTCATGGTGCCACCATCTGTCATGGGCATCTATGTGCCTCAACCTCTGAATGGCAGATTCTAAACTATTTGGCTCATAGTCAGTGAGTGCTAGTGCATTTTGCAGCTTTAAGGAAAGAGCTTTGACAAGTATTTGAACTGAATCTTTTGCTGCAAAGCCTGCATCCACATAAAGGACTTGGAATTGAAATAAAAAAGGCCTCAAAGTTCTCCCCTGCCTGCTGCTTGATCTGCAGAAATTGGGCTTGGGCTGTTAACAATCTATCAAAATTATCAAACAGGCTATCAAGCAATTCCCAAAGTGCTTTTAAAAGTGAAATTGGTGTAGAATATGGTTGGAGTTCCATAGAGTGCATTGTGGACCACTGAATATAAGTAGTCATGGCTGTGCCTTCCAGGCGGGATCCAATATATATAATTTGCTGATATGGAGTAGTATATGTGTGGGGCTGGGCTTGGAGGAATAATTGTGTTCAAGTTCTCCAGTGTCTATAGGCATCTCTCTCTGTTGTAGTATCCCCTGAATACTCTGGGGGAGGCCCAATCTTAGGATCTTTGGCTGCACCACCCACTAATCTGGCAACAGCTGCAAGCTCTTGGCAAAGTTCTTGGTTCTCCCTCTCAAGTTCCTGGACCTGAGAGCACAAGGTTGGAATCATAACCACTTGTGCTTGCAATCTCCTCAAGGTGGCTAACACATTTTGAAATTCCACTCTAGACACATTGACAGTACCATTTAAACGTTCCCAAAATTCTCCTGAAGAAGTAGGAAAGATAGGTTGGGGTGCAGGTGTATGGATGTGTACCCCACTATTGGAAGCAGCAAAGACATCAGATTGATGCTCTTCAGTGGCATTTGCCAAGCGACTTTAATCAATGGGTGTATCAGGAGGGTGAGAATTGCTAGATGAGTCCATCTGAGTAGTTTGTGTAACAATAATGATAATGGGTGTAGATTTGTGTGAAGTCTGAGGTTTGCTCACAAAACTGTTGATATCTCAACGAGGAATAGTCCAATTCTGATGAAACTTCAAAGGCGCAATATCAAGTATATACAACGCGTACTGCTGCTGAGATAGATGTGCTGTGATGCTTAGTTCTTCGTCCGCAATTCCACAGTTGGAGTTACGCAAGTCAAGATTACGGCTCGCTGAGCTAAATAAATCAAACAATAACGCGTCTCGCTGATAGATATAGTAGAAATGTATGTCTGTGCAAAAATTCGTGTCCCAGTATAGCTTCTGAGCCTTGCAATAAGCTAAAAACGGGGAGTAGAAGTTTGGCGTAATGCTACACAACCTAGGTGAGCTGCACAAGCCTGTAATCTGCAGGAACGCGTTTATATCATTAAAAGCACATAATGAGTTGGTTTATACATGGAACTCACCTGCAGGAACGCAACGCCAAACTTAGGGTGCGTCCTGCAGGTGCACACATTTCATCTCGTGACCACAGTAGTGGCACAGCACCTAACACCTCACACTATATATATACATGTCAATGGATGTCACATGAAGCTATGGTGACAGGCAGCCAGTGATGTGCACCCCAGTGCCCAGCTCTCAGGCAAGGTGCAGCGTGAAGTCCTTGATGAAGAAGTTGAACAAGCAGGAGGAGAGCAAGCTGCCCTGGAAAAGACTCTGCTTGTTTGCCATATTGTCTGACTTGCACCCACCAACCAGGAGGTGCAAGACAATGGAGTCAAAGAGGTCCTGCATCTGTGTAACAGTGGCCCACAAGAAGCTGTACTTGTTAGCAAGGAGATCCCAGAGTTGGCGCCAGTCCACCAGATCATATGTGTCACACATGTCCAGGAATGCCATGATGGCATGCAGGTCAGAGAGGAGTGTCTCATGCAGCATGATGACCAGCTGAATGACCCCACAATGCAGACGGAACCCACCCTGAGCATCTGCAAGCTGTCCTTGGTGTTGTGCAGCCTTGGGGAGGAGGAGGTGCTTGTAAAGCCAGGAGAGGGTCCAGGTGAGCATAATCAGGCAGTGTTGGGCAATGTCATCCACCCACCCTCTCCGCTTCCAGAAGGGGACCACCAAGGTCTGCTGCCAGATTGACAGGATGGTGGCGGTGGTTGCAACAAGGTGGAGCAGGGCTTGGAGTGCCTTCACAAGTTCCAGTGCACCAACCTTGAGGAACTCCAGTACATTGTTAGGTCCCCACACCTTACTGCAAGGGTGGTTTGCCAGGCATTCCAGGACGTTCTTCATACTCACAAGCTTGTCCACAGAGGATATGGGCCTGGGTTGCATGAGCCTCCTCCTTGGACGGGAGGTGTCCAGTTGGCTGTCCCCCCAAGTTGAGTGAAAGTGCTCAAGGTGGGACTCAAGCTTGGACAGGTCCAGTGCACAGCCTGTCTTTGACCTACGTTTTTGAAGGCCCTTGATGGCCTGCAGAAATGCAGACATCTGCTTAGCTTGACCAAGGTTGTTGGAGTGCAAGCAGATGCGTTCAACTTTCTGCATCTGCACCCAATCCCTCAAGTTGTGCATAAGCTTTGTGGCAATATGCTCCTCGGGTCTGACTTTGTGCTGGGATGCATTGGCAAACTGGGCACTCTGAGCAACAACTTGCATGAGGCCCACCACCTTGCAGTTGCAGAGCATCTTGTCAGTCCAGAAGTCCCAGTCTGTGCTTGCACCCCTATGTAGATGGCCCACTGTGGGTGCTGCTGCAGTGCAGATAGCCCTGTAGAGCTCCCCTGTGAGGTGGTCCACTGTCCATTGCATGTCCTTTGGGGCGACATACTCACATTGCTCCACCATTCTCTTGGCTGCTCTGCACATTGCTGCAAGTTCTGGCAGTACCATGCTTTCCTGCAGAAGCTGACAGTAAGTGGCTGCTACTGGTTTCTTCTGCAGGGTGCGGACGTTCCAGCAGCGTACTGAGATGGTGGGTGGGGGAGTGTCAGGAATTGTGAATGTGAGGGAGCATGGTCTGACCCCCCCCCCCACATAGCATTCTCATACACTACAAGGTCCATGATGCGGTTGGTTGTGATCACATAGTCCAGGATGGCTTGTCCCATACCATGTCTAGTCAAGGTCCACTTGCGCTGCACAGGTTGCTGGACCCTAAATGGGGTTCCTTCCAGGGCTTCCTTCAGCAACCTCCCACGCGTGTTGGTGGCATGGCTGCCTGTGAGCTCCTTGTGGTGGGCGTTGAGGTCCCCACAGATGAGGACATCAAGTCCGTCAGCAGCCAAGGCAGAAGTGGTCTTGATAAGGTCCTTGACAAGTTGGTTGAGTTCCTGGCACAGGGGGAGGTAAGCAAATAAGACTGACATGTTGTTGAGGGTGAGCACGGCAGTCCAAGTGTTGGGTGGCTTGGGGTCCAAGGTGCAGAATGCAGTGGAGTGGGGTTCCAGATGAGGCCCCAAAGGCCCCCCTTGGAATGTTTTCCTCCTGGGTTGAAGTTGGGCTTCTCATGGAGGACATGGAGGAAATTGTAACTTTGAGAGCTTGACTGGAGGAAATCAACACCAATCTCAAAAATGAACCTGATCCTGTGGGCTTTCAAGAGTGCTGATTTTGACTTGCTAAATGGACAATTGACAGAAAGTGGAAAGAAAAGTGAAGAAGTGTTGAAAAGGTGAGTGCACACCTGACAGCCCTGTCTGTCTAGATGATGCCCCTAACTGGGGAACATTGGACCAGCAACACATATCACCAATGAATAGAAAATCTTGGGAGAGTGAGCCTATACAAGAGGCTTTTGTGTTATGCCTTCCATTGTCACACTGGCATTCACTAACGTGGAGTATATAGTGTAGTATGAGTGTTGGGTATTAGCTGCTGTGCCACTACTGTGGCCGCGGGTTTAGATGTGCACACCTGCAGGACATGCCCTAAGTTTGGCATCACGTTCCTGCAGGTGAGTTCTATGCACATCACGTCTTGCTATGTACATCTGATCATATATACACGTTCCTGCAGATTACAGGCTCGTGCAGCTCACCTAGGTTGTGTAGCATCCATTACTACTTTTGTGACGTAGACTATATCCTACTGGCGAAACCCTATTAGGGTACGCCCCAAACCCAGTTTGTACGTAATAACACTTGTGATGCAAACTTCGAGGACTAATATATTTGTTCTTCCAGCATGAAACCAACATCAAACAATCTCCGTGCACTTTCAAAGCAGATACTACAGCGGCAGGATTTGCTCCGTTGCAGGAAAGGTGTTCCTGTTGATGAATTCATTGACTCCCTGCACACTGTCGCGCGATCGCTGCCTTTGACGTTTGGAGAACGACTAGAAACATGTGAAGAGCTTGGACTGAAAGGCGTACTACCGAAAATCTCGTGTATTAGAGTGTATTCATATACACATAGTCGTCCTTGCGGGGCAAACCTACGCAAGTTGGGGTGATATCACTTTGAAGCACAGGAAGCGAGAGGACTGCGTAATATAATAAAAGTTCATTCTGGTGGAAACATGGTACAAGTGCAACGAAAATTGCCGGGGATTATGATCCAGCCAGGGTTGGGTGTGTGGAAGTGACATTAGTTATGCTTTTTGCTAATTTCCGTGCGAAGACTGACGCGGGTAAATATCATGATGGCCTTGCTTCTTGTCCCACACAGACAGTTGCACATGTCGTATCATCGAGTGAGTACGTCCGCATTCCTATTCTCAAAATACCTCTCTCCAAACATAGTAAACTACCCATAAGATTAAGTTGTAAAATAACGATCACCAGAGCACCTTATTACGCTTTGGGCTCGAAGCACTGCTCAGGGAATGCTCCGGCCTTGCCCGACGCGATTTTAGTGCCGTAGAGCCACCTAAGAGCGCCCGAACGGTCAGGACAGGTCCACCAGTTCAACGACGCCCCCACCACTTGAACAACACTCACCCAGGCTCGATCTCCCTCTCGACACGCACTTCATCGCCAGGGAGCAGATCTAACTCGTCGGGCTGCGTGGCTTTGTACCCTCTCATGGCGTTCTTGGTGTAGGGCATCCCAGGCTTGGCAATGCCGAAGCTGGCAAGAGTCCCCGCCGCAACGCCGAGGGTCGATATGCGCTCCGAGTGTCCACCTTGGGGCGCGATGGTGGCTTCAGAAGGAATGGACCCCGGTGGTGGGTACGACGGGGGGGTGTACGCCGCCTGCGTGGGGGGAGGCGAGTATGCGGTCTGAGCCGGGGGAACGTACGCGGTCTGAGGGGGTGGGTACGACCCGTTTTGGGGCGGGGGTGGGTAAGATGGCGGTGCGTAAGAGGATTGCATCGGCGGGGGGTACGAGGCGCCGTTGGAGCCCTGGACGCCCATGAGAGCTGTGGAAGATCCATACTGCGCCCCGTTGTTCGAATAACCCCCATCACCGGCAGCAGAATTGCGTCTGCGGCGGATGCAGCAGAACAGGAGCAGCCCGGCTGCAATCACAAACACGACTGTCCCAGACGAAATTCCCCCTACGGCGCCGCCGCTCAGGCCACTGCTTTCGCCGGACGAGGGTGGGCTAGATGGAGGACTGGAAGGAGGGCTGGATGGCGGGCTGGAGGGTGGGGGCGTGGCTGTGCGGCGGGCAGAAAAGTTAGGGTTTTGTTGGTGCAGAGTTCATTACATATTCGTTCACGTACTTCCGCACACCGCCGTTTGGGCTTGAGCAATACGGCACTGAAGGGGCACTTGGGCCAGAGCTGACGTGCATGCTGTAAGGCCACCGAGTGAGCACGTTTTAAGTGAGGATGGAAGACGGCCGTCAAGGGATCCAGTCACACCGGCATTGCCACCGATAATACTGCACGGAACAAAAAGGTTGTGATTTTGTGAGTAGTGTAGGCGGCGAACAACGTCGACGCTCGACCAGAAAGCTCACAGGGTGGTCAATGGGAGTGTGGCGTAGTTAGGGAAGGCACCGGTAAACTTGTTGTTGGCAAGCTGGAGTTGGACGAGTTGAGTGTTCCTCGTGAAGGGCGGTAAAGTTCCGCTGAACTGATTGTTGTCAGCAACGCTGTCAAGCCCATGCAAAATCATAATGAGGTTCAAATGATACAGACTTTTCATTAAGGCAGGCAAAAAACTTACACGGCAGTAAGACCAGGCTGGGAGCTAGTATCGGGAAATGTTCCCGAGAACTTTGAGACCGAGAATATATGTTCAACGCTACACTCAACGACATTAATGAGAGCGAGCGACTCACAGCATTGTTCGATAAAACAAGGAATTGCAGCGATGTAAATGTGCTCACGTAGGAGGGGATGGTGCCTGTACAGCAACGATGAGCATCGCGAAGGTAACCGCAATACTCCTTTCGTACCTGTGAAACCATTGAACCATAAAACTAAAAATCGAAGCTTGGTGAGTCCAGACCAGCTTGATGGCAGTGTCCCAGTTAAACTGTTCCTTCCAAGCCATCTTAAGCAGAACCGCAGTTTAGAGATGTGACGTTTAACGAATCCGTGACTGATTACATACAGCTCTTGGAGGTTCGTCAGGCTTCCAATCCAGGTGGGAGCTGCACTGCTCAGTTGGTTCGAGCCCACATCACTTTTCACGGGGAAGAGATTGGTTGGACACAGAGGTAGTCAAAGTGCCTCACCCCACTTACAGAATGGTGAGAGTCGGAGCCAACGCAGAGAGGTCCGGCATAGACGTTAGCCGATTATAGGTGAGGTACAGGTACTGCAGTTTGGATAGCTGACCGAGCCATGTCCTGTAAACAAGGGTCATTGATCAGGCAGCCACACTTGATGAAACAACGATTTCCGACATACGGAGCAGCACCCGTCAGACTGTTGTTGACTTGTATTTCAAGCGGAAATGTGACAACGCGAGGTGGTATAAACAGGTTCGGGCGGAGTGGCATCTGTCGTCAAGATGGGTGTGGCGTAATGCTTGGGTTCAGACTCACCCAACGACAGCTGGTATAGCTCAGTAAGTCCTGCGAGCGAAGGAAGATTGGCAAAATTTCCAGAGAGATACGTGGTTCCCTGCCCTCGTTCGGCAGCTGTGGGACCATAAGTGCTTTTGGCGGAAATGAAAACGTTGCACACGACCCTGCTTTCATGTTCACTTACAGCGAAATTACTCTCCCGGCCAAGTTGCAGGTTACATTTCGTCGTCCGGCTACAAATCCGCAGCATTCAGTTCCCGCAGTCCAAGGGGTTGTCCCGCCAGCTGCTTGAACGAAGCTGTCGATCTTTTGACACAAAGTTTGTTGTGTTGGTCTCCCGTGAAAGCAGAAGAAGTCCAAGAGCGTCATCTCACCAGTCCGCAATCGGCCAAGTTTGCGCTTCCTCTGGTTGCCGAGGAAATCAATCCCAGCAATCCGAGCACAAGGAGTGATGCCCTCATTCTTTCTTCGAAATGGGCGATGGCGGACAGAGAGACTCGTGCGCACACTGAGGGAGAAAAACAGCGGTGAAGGGAGAAATCCCAAATCTGTCGAGATTATGTGTCAGGGTGATTGAGGAAGGTGGGCGGTTAAATATTGACGAAGCCGAGTTCATTTTGCGTTTCCACCATACTTGGGTTCTTTCCCCACCTTTTTGATTATCCACCGAAAGTTTTCAATAAATTTATCCTGGAAGGAAATAATTGGGGGATATCAAAGTCCTCCTCTGTCTGACTGTGGTCAACGAAGTCCACCAAATCTCCCATACCACACCCGCTGGATCGGGTTTGAGGTCCAGGTCGCAGGAAGGAATGTTCTTTGTGGTAAGAGCTTACAAAGCTCTCCTCCTCATGAGGACCACTTCATAAAGTGTCCGTCAAAGAAATCGTTGTCACACACGATCCTCCTTCCACCGAAAGCCTTCGGGAAAAGTCTTCGAGAGCAGCTTATTCAGCGCCTGCGGGATGATAAGGAGGGAACTTGTGATGGACGATTTGGCTACATCGTCCATATTTTAGAAATCAATGACCCACCCAAGGGTCTGGTACAGGCCGGTACGGGCTTTGCCGAGTATCGCCTTGACTATCGGGCGTTGGTGTTCAAACCGTTCCGAAACGAGGTCATGGATGGTGTGATAACGAATGTGATGAAGACTGGATTCTTTGCCGAATGCGGACCACTCCAGGTCTTCGTTTCGACGCACGTGAGTATCTGGGAGGATGAAGGCTAGACGCATGCTGGCCGATACTAAGGCAACCGCTGGGTTTCGAAGCTCATGCCACCGGAAATGAAGCTCGAGACGACGAACGGAAATACCTCCTACGTTTACCCCGACGACCACCCAGAGGTGAGTGTCTAAATTGTCTACACGCTTTTGCTACTTAACGAGTCTGCTTAGGCCCAGTCGAACTGGCGAATCGTCAAAAATGAAAACGTGCGTTTGAAAATCGTCAGTGTGAAACCGGACATGGGTGGACTTGTGAGTGAATGTCACACCTTATGGGCTTGCAATCAACGTTGACTTGAGTCTTGTTGCCATTTTAAGTTCGCCATTGGGAGCATTCGACAAGACCATCTCGGGCGCATTGCAGACTAAATGTAAATAATCACACATTCCCTCTTGAATACACGATTCTTTCGCAATCTTCCCACAAAGTTTTCCATTCCCACACCTCCTCATCGTCCCTTGTTTGCACTTCGGGGGATAGAGCAAGCTGTCTCAAGTCCGTGAAGTCCAGGCCGGGAGGAGCGGAAGGACCCTGGTGACAATAGAGCCAGTTTTAAAGGCTCTGCGTAGTTTCATTCGAGAAAGGTGAATCAATCCCACCGTGACAATGGACTGTTCGGTGACTTTGGTTTTCTTTGACTCTAATGATTTCTTTCTCGCCGTCAAAGCAGCCCGTGGATCAATATTTTCTACCGGGGTGATGTCCGGGATGTCAGCAATTGGAGCTGAGTGGAGATGTTCAATCCCGATCGCACAATCAACGCCCGTTGTTGCACGTACATTGCTCGTCATCATCGTCTTGAACGATAAAGACGTTCTCCTTCGAGGCTTCGCTCCTATATTGCATTAAGTCTGATCCATCTCGTACACGGGCTGTGTCACGGCACGCTATCTCACTTTGCCTCCCGGCGGGGTTCAACAGTTGATTCGTTCGAATTCGTGGCCAATAACGACGGAGATGATCCATTTTCGGGTTTAAGAGGACCTATAACCGTGGGCCCACTACGCCGCCTTGATGTCTTGCCTTCCATTGCAGTAATGGGAAGATGAATACACAGCACCAACGAACTGTACAGTGTCTCATTTTTACGTACGTGCAATTATATCTATTTTTCACGAACAGTACAAATGAATGCTAAATGATCATTTGAAGGTTTTGCCTAAAAGATTCGTTGGGGGAATAAGCAAATGTGAGCTACCATGAACACTTCGAAACTCACCGTCCGCAACCTTCTTGCCACCAATGGGAACATCCCAGGCGAGGAAATCTTCGAAGTCCTTTCGGACAGCGGCGTCGTCGGAGTCGACCTTCTTGAAGTCATAGGATTCGTAGTCAGGGGCGTCGATGACCATAGGTGGAACTTCTTGGCCACGGAAAACAAAGTAGCCGCTGATAGCGCTGTTGTTGTTCTCTCCCAAAACAAGCAGAGTTCCGAAGGCTAGAATCAAGAAGAAAGTATTTGGGAGTGCGCAACTATACTGGGACATTCAAGTGCTCACCGTATTTGCGGGCAGCCTCCAGCCGTTGGAAGAAGCCACCAACCAAGTTAGAGGACATGAATACCAGTGTCTAAATTGTAGGCAAACTGTCAACCAAAGAAGGAGACGTGCTCTCAGAACAGATTCTGCCCACCAGCTCGTCGTTGTATTTGTAATCAGCTTTCCAGATGGAGAAACCCTCCTTGTCGAAGTTGTCCCAAAAGTAGTTGATGGCGGTGGGTCTGGTGTCGTTGTTGGAGTAGAATCGCTTCCAGTTCTCCAGGTTGAATTTGCTGTTTTGGAGGCAACTTCTTTTGTTCTGTCGAAATCTCTAGATACGTTTTGAAACTCACGATGGCGGGAGGAGGTCGAGGGCGTTGGGAGCCTTCTTCTCAGCGGGCTTCTCGTCTCTGTCATTTGTCCACTGAAACTCTGCTCTGACTCTGCAGATGCCTCAAAAACTCACTCGTCATCGTCGTCTGCCTCTGGCTTAGGCTTCTCCTCTTTCTTGGGCTTCTCCTCTTTGGGCTTCTTCTCCTCCTTGGGCTTCTTCTCCTCCTTAGGTTTCTTCTCCTCCTTCGCCTTTTCCTCAGGCTACAATCGGTCCAACCAGAGACCCAGTCAATGTAAGTACCGAAAAGAGAGAGGAACATTCATATCACCTTCTTCGGCTCTGCGGCTTTCTCGCAAAGCTTCACTTCCCCGACGACAGCGATGAACTCGGGTTGGTGAGCGAGGGTGAGGAACCATCGGTTAACGTTGACGTAGGGCTTCCGAACTTCTGGTTCCAACACCTGCCAAAGAACAAATTTCGATGTGATCCATCAATAATAAATCCGGTAACGTCGCCACACTAACGAGTTTGTAAAGGTTCAGGAGAGCAGTGAAGACGATGATGTCAGCCAAGGTGACGGTTTCCCCGACAAGGAAAGTTCTTCAAACGAAGTCAGTACGGCCAGTATGGCCCATGACACCATTTCAACATCTGCTTACCGGCGTAGGAGAATTTTGTCCAAAACAGAGAGAACGTGTTTCACATCCTCAACAGCTTTCGCTTGGTTGGCTTTGTTGAAAGGAATCCAGCCAAGAATGGGGAATGTCCAGGTCGCCTTTGGAACAGAACATTGAGACTCGTTCTCCAACACCACACCGAAAGACACTAACTGCGGCAGGGGAGATCTCGTTGTCGGCGAAGAAAACGTATTGCTGAATTTTGGCACCTTCGTGCTTGTCTTTGCCAAGCAATTTGGTGTCCTTCTTGTACGAGGCGACTGCAAGAGAAATGAATTAACATTTGGCCAGGGGGAAAACAGAAACCATTCCGTCCAGGCGTTCGAATCTGTCAGTAAATCCAGATTTATCAACACAATTCCACTGGAATTCAGCCAGGGATAACTGTTTTGGTGACGATGGACTCATCACAAGATTCAGCACGAAGCAAGAGCGGCAAAGGCAGACAGAACCACATGCAATGGTTCCTTTCCTCCAATTTTAGAAACCACGGGAAGAAAAAACGTACCGTAGTAAGCAATCGCGTTACTCTCGTACAAAGTGAAACCATCGGCACCCTCGAACGCAGGCACCTGGAGAGACATTCGCGGAAAGCATTCGGTTACCACGTGAATTCGTCGTAAAAATTTCAATTGACCTCACCTTGCCCAGCGGGAACTTCTCGAGGAAGGCGGGGGTGGTGTTGGTAACGCCAGTTTGGAAATCTTTGGCCTCCGCAATCTCCAAGCCATTGTACTTGGCGGCAATGAGAGCTTTGTACACGCTGGTTTTGATCCAATAACCGTCGAGGCAAAATGCAGAGTGTGGGCGAGTATCAATGGTGAGAAACAAGTTACATTCAACTGAGTATCGGCTTGCAAGGGGCGCGATTCAACTGCAATCAATCTTTCCTCACCGAGGGTTGTTGGGGTACGAGTAGATTTTCCCGATTGGGGCCATGATGTGTCAAAAGAAACGAGGAGAAAGTTGAGAATATGCTTTGGTCACGCTAAGGAAAAAGAAGACCGAGGCACAGCACATGTGGTATGCACACAAAATCGTAACACCAGTTTTTGCAAGCTACATATATTTGTTATCAGTCCCGAGGCAAACCACACATCTCGCATTCAACAGACCCCGCCCGATTTTCAAATGTGCAATGCCGGCAGGACCACGACGCGTGCGTGCTGCCACCAGCGCTGGAGCCCGTAGGACGATGTCCAGCCCCGGCACCCCCGGAAGATGTGGCCGGTGTTGCTGAGCCTTGCGAGCAACTTTATCAACGCATTTTCGGTGAAGAGGATAGCCGAAGTCCAAACTCACTGGATGCTGTGTTCAGAACTGTGACTAGTGTCCTCCATGACGACCGCTGAGCGAGTTCACTCGCGTCCGCATCGGAATGTGAGCGCGCCGCCGTGCACGCTGCGGCAAAGTCATCCTATTGCAGACACAATAAAGGGAGTTGAACATAACCGCGTAATCGCTGTCCATGTTAGCCCACCTCGCTCAGGATGCCCATCCCGGCCAAAAACACAAGGAAGTGGAAATCCGAGATTGCTTGAGACAGCTTTCCATTTGCTATTGATTTCTTCGCAATCGAAATATCCTGTGGATCGACATCTTCGCGATGCTCGACGGGGAAAGGTGAAAGAGACACAAACGTTGGGGATGGGTTTTGTGGAAAACCATCTGTGAGCTAAACACATTTGTTTGTGAGTTGTGCAAGAATGACAAAGCCGGAAAGCGTCAGTTGATAAGCTCACAGTCACGAGAAGATATTCCACGGGAAACGAGGGCTTTGCGGCTTCTTGAACCAGGATGTTATACTTGTTTTTGTATTTGTAGAACACTTCCGGAATGTATTGCTTCTCCGTGCTTTCCTTGACGAGCATCACTGCAGGTTCAACGGATGGCTCAATAATGTCGTCTCGGACCATCGCCATGGCAGTATTCGATACTTGGTATGTAAACAATGTAATGCCACCGTTCTCATCCCCAGAAATCACACATGTAACCATCCGTGACCCGAACTTTCCCGTGGTAGAGTATCGTGTTGGTGTTGGATGCTCAAGCTGAACTTGAGCAGCAAACACGGCCTCTGCTGATGACAGAAAATATGATTCGGAGTGCCTCTTGCAAACCACCGTACCCTTTCCCGTTCCGTCATCAAGAAGGTCGGTGAAAATTACCCCCACACGCCGGAGCCCTAGTTTGGCCGCAACGGCTTCCACACGCGCTTCGGCAACGTCTGGTAAGCGCAGCTGAATTCCGTCAGCGGCGGCTTCTTGGGGTGGTTCATAGATAGCCGCCACAACAGCCTTCACACCCAATGCAACTTCGGCATACGGCTCATATCGTCCATACAAGTAGCCGAAGCGTTGTACTCCAGTCGAGCGCCAGTAGCGGATAAAGTTATCGACGATGGAAGCAGATTCAAACTCAACGTGATCCACCATGCGAAAGGTCTGAAGATGCGAATTCAGTGCTTAAAGCGACTGAACAGGTGGTGCAAATTACTCACCTGCGGATGTAGCGTCAGAGCTGATGGCTGACACTTGCTGCAAATGCCGTCAGGGTATGGGGGGTGATTACCAGATGGACATGGGTTCTTGACACGGTAATCCGGTTCATCCAAGGGGGGAACGAACGTGGCAGACGATACACGGTTTAACGAAGCAATTTGACGAAGATGGGCGTGGAAAGACATATGCTTAATCTTGTTCTGTTCCAGATATCGCGAGTCGAAGGGCTATAGTTGAAAAGTTCTTTTGTATCTCCGAGGTCTCTGGTCTTGGCAGGCAAACTCCGAGCTCACTTCAAGTGGTCGACAGTAGTCACACATGCCCAAATCACCGTGACGACAGAATCTGGGGTCCCTAGCACGCTTGATGAGGCCTTCGCTCTTCTCGAGCTGCACGTCAACAGGATCCGGCACCACTTTCGAAAGGTCAATCCCTGTAGCTGAGGTCACACTTGATTGTGCATTCATTGACGACGAGACTGAAGCACCAGGAACTCCGTTCAGCTGCGTTGGAGAGGTTGAAGACGACGTTGCCTTCCCGGCTGCGTCCGAGTCCGAAACAGGCGCGATATTCCGATCGTAAATAGCGAAAATTTGATCTCCGTGCCTTGATGCAGGTTCAGGTGTGACCTTCCACATCAGAAAAACATTCAGCGAGGTGACGCAACCCAACATACTTCAGTCCCGCTTTCCCAACAGTTTTGCCTCCTGTAAGTATCAACGGCTTCTCTCCCGTGGGTTCAAGGGCTAGTCTAAAAGACCCAGGAGAAAGCTTCAGCTGTGAGGCGACCTGCGGCGGGAAGATTGCACATTGGATGTAATCATTCAGTCCGATGGTGGCCTTGAGCATGAGTAAGCATTACGCGAGGCGCACACACCTTGTCCAGAAACTTCGCCGCGTCCTCTGACTGATCGACATCAATCCTGGCTTGGCCTTCTGGACCACGAACACGGATAATCTGCAGAATCAGATAGAAGGAGCGCAGAGAAGAGAGCATCAAATATAGCGGTCATCCAGCAAGGCTACCAATTGCGTGAATGTGCGAAGCAGCGTGAGCGCGTACCATTTTCGTTTTCGTTCGTTCAGTGTTGGACTAGAAATTTCATCCGTCGACGATTCTTGCCGGCTGCGGCCACTGATCCCCTCTCATACAGCTTTGTCCCCTCTGGTCTGCGAGAATGAAGCTCGACGTCAAACGTCTTCGATATCTTTCTTCGGAAGAGTTCCGAGTCCTTACGGCAGTTCGTGATTCTAAGCGATCATCCATCTTCACCTCGTTTTTTTTTCGAACATCTCCACCTTCCCCGATGCAGGTTGAAATGGGATCCCGGAACCACGAGGTTGTCCCTACCTCGCTTATTTCTTCAATTGCTCAACTCCGGCACGGTGGAGCCCATAAGATACTGGCAGAGCTTGCCCGAGAACGACTTGTAGGCAAAGTCCAGGCCACCAAGTACGATGGGTACCGTCTCACGTACGCAGGATACGACTACCTTGCTCTGAGAACATTTGCGAAGCGGGGCTCGGTGTACTCAGTGGGGAACCAGATTGGGGTTGGGAAGGAATCTGGTTAGTGTTACAGCGCAATGGGTGAGACCTCAAGGTCTTTCCAGGTGTACTACCATTTTGGAGCGGCGAGACGCCTGGTTGGCACACCGTAGCGAGAGGAGAATTGTCTGTGACTTGAGAGCTTCATTTGGGTCGCAGTTCGTTAATGGAAACTGGTTTCACAGATGTCTACATTGTTAGCGATGAAGAAGGAACGCAACGGGTTCTGAAACTTCAACGGTAAGACTTTGTTGTATGCTTTGTGACGATGCCCGTTCTTATTGGACCTCTGCAGCTTGGGGCGTACCTCGTTCCGTACTGTCCGAAAAAATCGTGACTACTTGCGGAATCGCCAAGGAGGACAATGGCTATACCTGTCCCGCCTCGCAGCAATGAAAGAGTACGCTTTTATGAAGGTTGGGAGGCCACCAAACTTTCTCATTCAAATAATTTGATAACAGTGTCTTCATAGGTACTGCATGAGCATGGGTTCCCTGTACCGAAGCCTATTGACGCCAACCGACATTGTGTGGTCATGGAGCTCATTGATGGACATCCTCTGTGAGAGAGGCTCTTTTTCTTGCACCGATGAAATGAACACTGATGGGCTACCCTATTAACTTCAGATATCAGGTTCATGATGTCGAAGACCCTGGTCTCCTCTATTCTAAGCTCATGGACCTCGTCGTTCGACTAGCCCAACATGGCCTTGTCCATGGAGACTTTAACGAGTTCAACATTCTCCTTACCTCTGATGACGAACCTATACTCATTGATTTTCCCCAAATGGTGTCGACAGCTCACGAAAATGTTGAAATGTGAGCCTTTGACGATGACTTTCCGGACGACCTCCAACCCTTGAATCCAAGGTACTTCAACCGCGACGTTGAGTGCCTCCGGGACTTTTTCCGAAGGCGCTTTAATTACGAGTCTGCCCTCTTTCCTGTATTCTCGCGCGACGGAGAGCGGAAGTTCAACCTCGATATTGCTGTAGCGGCAAGTGGATTCTCCAGGAAGCATGAGACGGAATTGAGAGAGGTGGGGTTAGGATCTTTTCCATAAACCGAAAATAACTTATTTGGACATGTGATATAGCTCACTGCGATGCAGGATGGAGAGGATCAAGATGATGAGAGTGATTCTGAGGATGAGAATGCTTCAGATGAGGATGAGGACAAAGTAGAGAGTTCTGAGGAAAGAACCGATGATGTTGAAGGAGGAGCACAAGGGGACAAGGAGACAAGACCATTCCCGAAGGCGCGGGAACAAGATGAGGAGGAGGACAAATCTGAAGAAGAATTTTCCAATCAACTCCACATGGTGTCGCTGACAAATCCATCAGACGCCATCCCATCTCCTCCATCCGAAACCAACTCGTCCGCGGAATCAGAGGAAGATGAGTCTCTTGCTCCCAACACCAATGCGACTAACAGGCCATTCCGCGATGGCCAAACCCGACCGTCTCGGCATTGGATGGATCGAAATGACCCTTTGGAGATGAAGAAGCAGCTGGCGGTAGAAGAGGCGAGGCGGCAGAGGGCTGGTGCTAAGGGGAAAAGGAACTTTGCCCTTCGGGCGGGTACAAAGGGAAAGGGAAGGAAGGTAAAAGGTGACGTGACAGGATGGGATTGAAATTAGATTGCAGTACTGGTACTGGGATTTAGTGAATGTATTTGATGACTGCGCCGAATGCTCATTCCTCAAGATGTTTAGTGTAGTTGAGGGTCAACCGTACTTCTGATGCAAGGCTAACCAAAAGTTTCCCTCTCACTTTCTATACCGGCCTCGGAAGTGCAGACGAAGGGCCTCCGATCGACGCTATGATGGTTTGGGTCTTTTCTTCAAATTTTGACGTTATTAAACTTTTTACCCGGGTATTGCTTCCTCTTTCGAACAAATTGTAGGAGACAGCGACTTGCAATTACAAAGTAATTGCGGCAGCGTTCCGGCAAATTAAGACACCAAAGTTTTGCCATTGTCTCTCGTCTCCAAGCGAAGAAGTCATACATCCCGCCTCGCGACCGCTTTTGTCTTCTGAAACGACACAGCAATGGCATTTCCTGTTAGTTTTCGTCTTCGCTGTCCGTCCCTTTGAGCTTTGTCACCAAGTTGGATTCCTCTCTCAAGCACCTTGCTCTGCCCACCACCCGTGTTCAGTGAGTTTTAATGAGTTTTTTCTCTCGCAGACTCAACGTCATATATACGTTTGCTGCCTTTTCCAGTCGCTCTCTGAGTGCGTCGTCGCCCATTGTCGTTCCAATGGTGTGACGTCAACCACACAAAGCTCTCTTTCTCCCGCAGTCGCCCTCATGGTGGTCCTGCTACTAAGCGGCTGGGTTATACAAGTTGTTTCCCTTGCAGTCCTTCAGCGTAGGAGCTACGTGTGTTGCTTTCGCCTGTTGCTTTTCGTGCGAACCCACAAGTCACCATTCTTTTCAAAAGGGTGGACCACCATATGAGGCACCCGGTCCTTTCTACCAGACATACGGAGCATCTCAGCAATGGAGTTTGGACTGGTGAAGGCCTCATATGGCTGGTTTTAAGTCAGTCTTTCCACCAACCAATGTTTCCATATCTACCACAGGTTTTTCTGGGCATTCTTTACCTTCGTGAACCTATACTCGTGGGTCATTCTCTGGCCTCAATCTACAGTCACCTTAATTACTTTGTTGCAAACGCTTCAGCTTGTTCGCATGGGTCACTGACAGCAAGGGAGGAATCGCGAAGAACAGGATTCCCATTTCGGTCTACTCAGGTTAGTAACGCAACAACGCTTGCGACCACGGACGCTTATTGAGCTCTTTACACTCAAATTTTACTTCGATAAGCCATTGCCGCCGTGTGAGTTAATGGGTGAATTTTCCTAAACAAAAATGCGCTCTCTTCTCATCCTCTCTTCATCCAGATTCTGCACGTATCGCATTCAAGACATCATCTGGAACCGTGACTCATCTGTTGCACGTGTACGTCCTCACCAGCACATTCTTCGTTCTCTCACTCTCACAAATCACGTATCCCCCAGTCGCTTCTGTCCTCATACTTCATCCAAGGCAAGTACCTGAGAGGACTTCTTCATCCAGATCGGGGATCATGACTCACGGTCTCACCTGACTCTTTGTGCACGTAATCGTTATCTTTCGTTGCGCTAATTGTTTTCTAAGGCATTCCTTACGTAAGTTCCACACCTCATTTCTATTCTCATCTCAAAAGATCATCTGCTCTCCGCAGTACGTCATGCCCCTGCTCTTCGGAACCTCATTCCTCAACACAAGCGTCGATGTCTCCTCCCTCCGTGACCCTTCAAGTGACGTCGAGACTGCTGCGGCTACGAGGGCCGCGTAAGGTGCCTCAGATCGCTGTAAACGAATTAGTAGTGTTAACAGAAGAAAAGCAATGATATCGTTGACGAGGGAGTACTTCTTTGGGGCATACAATGTGGTTGACAAGAAAAGAACAGATTCAATTTTCATAGAAATGATTGGGGTTGGGCGGTGAAGACCGGGGCCAGGGGAGGTTCCCGTGCCGAACCGTGAGTTCTTTTTCCCAGGATAGTTCCAGGCAAGGCAAGGCGGTTGTCGAATTTGGACTATAAAACGCGGCACCGGACCTTTCGAGGTTGCAACGCGGAGCATTCAATCAAATGTGATACAAATGCAAAAGAACCGTGACATATTCGTCAGCAGGTAGTGACTGTTCCCACCATCCCCTTGGAGTACCACAACCAATCTCATTTCCTCCCAGCCTGTTGCTGCTCCCTCTCCGCGTCCTCTCTCTCGAGTTGCTGCAACCTCGGCTTGATCCTCTCAGCGACAACGTCTCTAAACTCGGCAATGATCTTGTTCTCCTTCTTCATCTTCTCCTCTTGGTTGAACTGGAGCATGGCTCTTCTCTCTTCGGCCGAAATGACCTGGTTTTCCTTCCTCAGACGCACGGCGTTCATCCTACGGTGCCGCGATCCACTCATAACGTATCCGACACCTTCGTACGCGCTGATCTCCTCCGACGTGAGACCGATTTCACCACGACGGGGGATACGCTTGCCCTCCTTGACATACGCAGCCATCGCGGACCCTTCTCCACGAAGCAGGGCACCACCGTATGACCGCTCGTCAGAGGCTTGGTCGACAGACATCGGGGTAGGGCCTACTGGAACGTCAGCCTCGGGGGGTGCAACTGGGGGATGCGCAAAAGAGAGTTGGTGGTACTTCACAGTGCAAGAAACAAAGTGCAAACTCACTCTTCTTCTCGGCCCAAAGGTCGTCCATATCCAAGTCCGCCGCCTCACCGTTTGGCTCAGGTGATGGATCCCGAGGAGCCGATGGTGCGCGGGCGGCTGGGCCTGCGTCGGAGACAGCGGGCGCAGACGGAACAGACGGGGAACGTGAGTGTCGGACACGTTTTGGGGAGCTGGAAGAGGGATGTGTCGGGGAAGGGGAGCGCCGGCGCTTCGATGGTCTGGAAGAAGCGCGGCCTGGATGAACGGAAAATCGAGCAAGGTAGCACCATGGCAGCGGTGAGAAAACGAGGTTGTTTCAGAAGCCTCTCTCCAAACAATGAAGCGCACCTTTGGGGTCATCGGACGCCGAGTCCGAGTCCCTGTCCGAGTCCGATTCGGTATCGTCATCTGATGAGGGGGGCGTATCGCGACGATTTGAGCGGGAGGAAGATGATTTCGACTTTGACTTTGACTTGGAGGATTTGGATTTGGAGGATTTGGATTTGGATGATTTGGAGCGGGATGATTTGGATTTAGACTTTGACGAGCGGTGCTTGGAGGACGACTTCGATTTGGACTTTGAGGACTTGGATTTCGACTTCCGCCTGTCGTCGTCAGAGGACACGTCTGTGTCACTCCTGTCAGAATCACCTGAGTCGCTCGCCGAGTCCACGTCCGACCGCTCTTTCTCCGACTCCACCTCCGATTCAGACTCCGGCTCCGAGGTCGAGCGCTCGGGCGAGGGTGGCCATATCGTGAATGTTGAGTTTTCGCGTTGCTTGCGCCGCGACTCCAAGTACTCCTCGGAAAGCTGGGGTCCCCGCCCGCCACCACCACCGCCACCACCGCCTCCATTCCGTGAGTATTCGCGAGAGGGCTCGGACGGGTAGCGCCTGGAGTCGCCACGGTAGTCCCGTTCCCGGTCAGAATCCCTGTGGTCTCTGTCTCTGCGTGGCGGGTACGAGTCCGCGTTTCGGTCTGACGAGCGGGAGTAAGAATAGTCTCTGTCGTTATAGTCACGGGACATGGTGAACAAGGTGGGTGGTGCAAGGTGTCAAGTGCTGCGGAGTGCCACCACACTTTGTAAAAGTTTCTTGTGCACACACTACATTTTCAGGGACCAGCAACCCACGCAGCCAGAAATGAGCCAGCCTACCAGGTGCGGACGACAAGCGACATGATACGAACAGGAATGTCGAAGAGCTAGAGGGGCGGAGCGGCGGGGATGGATGGATGGATGAGATTGAAGTGTCGGGTTTGGTGGACAATTTAAAAGGAGCGCACGGAGACCACGGACAAAAGCATGGGAGGACAGATAGATAGAGACAAAGGCCGAGTACACATGAGACACTGGAAGGGCCTCGTGCGGTGTTGGTGGGACAAAACCAATCACTTTTGCTGCAACTGACCAAGCTTTCTGTTGGACTCCCCATATCAACGGCATCACTTTCCACTCTTTCAAACACTGTCACCGTGCCGCTAAACTACGGCCTGGAATCTCGCTCCCCCATTTCACCCTCCAGACTCTACGTCCGCGGACGCGTGCTTGGATACAAGAGGGGAAAGAGCGTGTCTTCTCCCAACACATCGTACGTTGCGACCGCCTGACCAATCTGGTGTATCCGTTATCTCACAATGCTTGGTTGCCGTTGTCTCAGCCTCCTCTCTATCGAAAACGTCCACACCCCCACCGACGCCAACTTCTACCTCGGAAAGCGTGTCGCGTTCGTCTACCGCGCTAAGCGCATCATCAACGGCTCCAAAATCAGAGTCATCTGGGGCAAGGTCGCCCGGTCGCACGGAAACTCGGGGGTCGTGAAGGCCCGCTTCAGGTCCAACTTGCCGCCCAAGGCGTTCGGTGCCGCGGTGCGAGTGGTGAGTTGATAAAACAGATGTGGGCGCATCGATGTCTGCCGATGTCGTAGTCAAGAGGGACTGCGGAAAACGAAAACGGTCTCTGGAGAATTGGACACTGCTTTGACGCATTGTACTCGCAACAATGGAGCGCCCTGGATTGTACGCGAAGGGCCTTTCCCCTGGTTTGAGTTCTCACGTGACAATGATCCAAAACATCATTTTCTTCTCTTGCCCATACTCTCAGATGCTGTACCCTTCGTCCATATAATCTCGGTTTCGGGTTGGGTTGTGTGATACGTGGTGGCGACCAGCAATACTGGGCGTGCAAGGAGTACATGCCCCGTGGCTGTATGGTACGGGTTCGTCATCGGCCCGGTTTGTAAGCGCAGTGTAGGGTTGCGTGGTGCAATGCAATTATTTGAGAAAATTCGTGCCTTGTACATGTTCCATTCCGCCCCATCGGTTCCACTTCAAATCTCCAAACAAACAGAAAGGTAAGTGGGACCAATCATGTTTGTATTTGATAAATGCACCACAGGGAACAAACGGTGCAACAACCACCAAGATCTATAAGGGTTGCCGAGCACTCATTACTCAACCACCTGCCAGTGTGGAAATTCGATGTGGCGATTTGGGCCGTCGCAGTGACTTCCCACGCAACAGTTTGTCCACATTGTCGGTGAACGCATTGCATCTACGTTACCTGGACTGAGTTACCGTGAATCGTCGCCTCGGTAACAAACTGAAATCGCAATGCAAGAAAGAATCATGATCTTCTCACAAAGGCTGTCTTCAAAATTCTTGACCACAGAAAGCAGTGAAGACGGATCCAATCTTTCAAGAATGGAGGTGGATACACCAACCTCGACCGCCAGGCGGGACCGGCTTCTTGATGATTCTTCACTCTCCCATCTCGACGTTGGTATTGTGGTCGTCCTCTTCACCACCTGGTTCGAGTCACTCAACTGCACCTCGCTCCTTCTCAGGATCTTGTTTCTGTCTGCGCGGATCTTCGAGCCACGCTCGCAGCTGCAATTGCTGCTCGCAAGGTGCGCCCGAGCTCTGCACGTTCCACTCATGTGCTCTCAACCGCTCTCACAGGCCAATCCACCCAACATCCCCTTCCAATCTACACCCCATCTCTCAGCGGCGCTGGCGCCTCTTTTCCGTGTGCGCGCACTCTACCGAACTACGCTCGCACACACGAGGGAACTGCGGCGCGAAGCCCAGGAGAGAAAGGGAGAGGTCGACGCGAAGGTGCTGGAGCTCCGGAACGTCGAGTATGAGCGCGCGAACCTGAGGCGAGAGATTGCTTTGTGTGAGGAGATGGAGTGAGTAGTTAGGAGGGCTTGGAATTGAGGACAGGCTAGGCCATTGGGCGAAAACATTGGGAATGGTTCTAGCAGATGCGATGGGGATTTCAGCCGCCAAGGAGCTTCGGTATCACGGAATGCTGGGACTCCACAGAGCTGCAAGGACTATGAGTGGAGCTTGCTTCGGGCGGGGAAGGGTGTAATGACACAAAACTTGAACAGCGTGCAACGAGCGGTGACTGCCCTGCACGTTGAACCTCTTAAAACCCGGAAAGAATGTCTGACAAGTCACATTTTACCGCCCCCTCTTACTTTCCTCAAACTTCACCACGTTGCTCAGAACTGTGTACCAGACCATTGAGCTCGTGGACATGGAAGCTTTCATGAACGCAGCTCCCCCTCCCATGACGGCCGAAACCGACCCGCACAAAATTACTCTCAACCGCCTTGAGTTTGAAAAAAGTGAACGGATGAGGTGAGTGGAGGACATTGGGAGGTATTGGATGTTGACAAATGAATGTCAGCAATATTCTCAAACCCACTCTGCATTGCTCCAAAGGTTGACAAAAGCCCAAGCCGAACTCGAGCAAAAGAAGCAGAAGCTCACTGAAGAGATTCTCCGGAAGCAACAGGAACTTGACAAGCTCGACGAAACGCTTGAAAACTACTTGAAAGTGTGTTGTGTTATTTGCGTTGATTTAGATCACCATTTTGATTCAAAATCTAGGGTAGTGCCGACCTTGCTGCCACTTTGGATGTCAAAGTGGATCCAGAGGGAGTTTCCGAAGCAGTCAGAAACCTTCCCAAACCTCTCTATGTGTTGTACCGTCACCTGAAAGGTTACCAACAATCCCTCGGTGAGCAAAAGTGCTTTGACGAAAGCAACCGTGCGAGTAGAGAACTGCGACTTACGGAACCTTTTGCCGCTGTAAGGTCCCAACGCTCTTTTCAACGTCGACCTCCGCCCTTCTGTCCCTCCCCCACGACCCAAACCCTCAAAAGATTCCAAGGAGTCATTCGACGAAGAGCTTTTATCCCTCTACTCTCGCCATGCCACTGAAGTCGTGATGGCAATCCGTGACTCAAGCGCCTCCGCGCTCGCGAACTTTGCATACCTTCCACGACTAGGATTCGTTGTTGTGTCTTCTCGAGCTCCCCCAATCGACAAGAACTTGAAGTTCAAAGACGTTCTGACATGTCTTTGGCCAGGAGACGATGGAACTGAGTCTCCCGTACCATCGACCGACTTTCTCCTTGTGAAGTGAGTAGTGCGGTCCTATTCGAAAATCCCGTCAAGCCCCTTCCGACACTACCTTTTTCTTTTCTGCCTAAAAGCAACCGCCCTTTCACGTTCTCTCCTGAAGATGCTGGGGGTTACGCTTACTCCTGGGCTCAACACTTGTGCGGTATCGATTTTGTGGCTCCAGTGCGTCAGCGGGACACCGTGGTTGCTCCGTGGATTGAGGGTGAAGGAGGGAGGAAGAGACCGTATATTTCGAGAGTGGTGGAGATTGTGAGGTTGAGGCTGAAAGGATTGCAAGCTTTGGTGAGTGACAGTGGAAGCTTTGGAACTCGGATCCGGACTAATTTGTTTCCAACGCATCCGTAGCATTTACATTTGTCTATACTAAGCCGTTAGTTGCGTTCCACAATATCGTTTTGCCTGTGTCATTGAGATTTTTTCGGTCGTTCTACAACAGGAAACACCATTCCGGATGTCAATTTCCCCGGGAAAGTGCCAACGACTTCGAAGTTGATCTCTTGGAGGGAACGAGAGCTGGTGGGTTTCTCGAAATCGTGTGTGACTTCATGCAAGTTTTTAAACTTGGTCGCCAATAAGGTTGATTCGGACAAAGCGCATCAGTTCAACGCTACTGTACAAGCACGCTCGACGCAAATTTCTTTTAGAGTTTTAATCACGGCAGAGTACCCGCTTGTATCACCAGTCTTCGAGTTTGATCTTCTGAAAGACGCTTCTGCAATGGATGTGGATGGAGACGCAGATGCTAATTCAGCTTTTAAAAGGACTCCACCGGACGACAGCGAAGAAGCAAGCGAACCTGCAACAGAGAATGCCCAAGGGGAGGCTACACAACGATCACCGGAGGATCCAGTTGTCACAGCTTTACGAGCAGTGGAGGCGGGTGTAAATAGGCCAGCAGTGGAACTTGGACTGCCAGTGGGGGACTCGCGACTATTGCCGGTACAACTTAATAGGACTCTGCAATTACTAGATACACATCTTGGGAGCTAAGGGCGATGGTTCGTGATGTATAATACATTTCCCCTCAAATTTCCAAGCTCCGATTTTCTCAACCATTATCACGCACTTCTGGAGTTTATCCTTACTGGAATTGGCTTGCCGAAAGACAAAGTGACCAAGTGAACTCCTGGATTGTTCGCAGTGACATCATAACCAGGTTCACAGTCATACCGACGGATAATGTAAGCGAGGGCAAGTCGGAGTTCGTTCCAAACAAAACAAATAGAAAGAGAGCTCTCACACGAGTACTTCTTCAACACTCTGCAATAGCTTCTCACCTTCCCCAATTCAATCGTTAACAAGATGTCAGTGTAACAAGGCCGTAGTGCGTGTGAAGCTTACATCCTTTGCTTTTCAAAACATTGCTTGCCTAGATCCATTAGAAAATGGTGCAAATGCTTTCCAACAAAGCTTGCTGGGCTTGCCAAAACCTTCATGCCATCAGACTTGTCCACACCAACTACAGACCTCGACACTCCATCATAGACCTCCTCGTTCTCCAGAGTCTCCATGTCAAGCCACCGTTCGGACAAATATTTGTCTGCTCGGATCCAAACTGCAAAAGTCGGTTCGCGTGTGGACCGCTGGTTGGTCGTATAGCTGGTAACTCTTTCGTCACCTTTCGGGCTCGTATGCATCGCACTTGGAGGAAGATAAACTTTCGTTTGTGCCGGCATGTTGAACAAATTTCAGTCGAAGGTCAACTGATGTATTGTGGACTAAGTTTTAGCTCTGAGTGTGGACGACATAGTACCTATTGTTCCACTCCCTTTGAAAAGATCACACCACGTCATTTTATGAGTGCAAATGAGACTTCAAATTGTCCACCCAAATCTTTGTACATGGAAGACGATTCACGTATGACATATCAAACTTCACAGGGGATGGGCTCCGAACTGTTTCCAACACCGACGGAGTCCACCCTGTTTCAGCATCATGACCCTTCGTCGCGCCCTTAGTTATTTGTTATCCGTTCCCGCGCCTCAATGAGGAAAATGGAGTTACCACGGATAACCTTGAAGTTCGGCAGGTTAGTGGAGGCAACAGGAAGGGCAGACAAACTCCGGAAACCACGAGCCGAGATCAGGATTGAGTCCCGTGACGGCAACGGCACGCAGATTTCCAATTTTTGACCCGGTGGTAGCAGGGCGCAGGTTTCCCATCAATATCACCACATGTTCTCGCTGCCGGCTTCCCGAAAGATTCACTATTACGTACCGTCATGCCGATGTTGACTCTCTCGGTGGGACTGACCTCCTCCTCTGTTTCGTCGAGGACGATGTTCATGAAGGGATCGAAACCTTGGTGTGATTCAGGTGGATGCGAGAGGAAACACGGCAAATGGCCAGCCCAAACAGGAGAAATATTGAAGTATGATCCATAAGGACAAAATTTTCCAAGTTCATGAGCGCAGCACGTGTTAGCATAGAAGCAATGGTAAGACACGAGTGAAGGACACCAAGTGAGCGCATGGAAGCGGTAAACGCACCTCTGAGAACACCGGTGACCTTCCTGTTCCCATTGAGCTGAATGAATACATGCTTGTCCATGTATCTGTCGGGAGGAAGAGTCGGGTTGACGCGCAGCAGCAATTCCAACCAGGCTCGCCCAATTAGCGCCTGGTGGAGCGGTCAAACTTCAAATCGGCAACACACCTCTTGAGCTCGGGTGTCTGTGCCTTTGTTTTGGACATATTTTTCGAAGTGAAAGTGTTCCTGCTTTGGGCTGCTGCGGTTGTGGGGGTTGGAGCAAACTTTGAGCCCAGTCCACGCACACCCGAAGACACTCTCGGAACACCCATCCATCCATCATATCATGAAGGTCTCCGCCGACGGTCAGTCTCAATCTGGACTCCCATGGCATTGTGCGATTACTGGACGTGGTTTCGGTGACCTGTCACCGTCCCATGGCGATTGGGGGGATTGAAGTGGACCAAGTGGATTGGAACGAAAACTGGAAGAGAAGAAGAAGCCTGCGTTCGCTCAAAGCGATGTCAGTTTCAACGACAAGCAATCTCACTACTTCCATCTTTTTTCTTTGTCCCCTCTCGACTCTGGCGCTGGATTCGAACGATCACCCCATTTTCTTTGGACAAAACCAGTCTCGTCCTCCAGGAGGAAATCGCGGAAGGCGCACTTCACCGCCCCGTCGAATGTTCGGAGGGTCATCATGAGCGCTTCTCTGTCCAAGGAGCTGCGCGAAAAATACCACGTGAGTGTCTGGAGTGAACCGCAGCCTACCACGCACGGAATCCTTGGTGTATCTATCGGGCGGGATGCAGCAATGGTGGAGAAACGGAATACACACGAGGCTTTCGGGATTCGGGTTATACGTTAGGAGGACGTGACACAGGAGCAAAATAATGGAACTTCGAAGAACGGCAATTGGGACCACTGGAGAGGACCTCAGCATGTTCTCCGCTCTGTTAATTGAATCCTACACTGCTCGTATCCACACTGACCTAATGTCCCACGGTTGTGCAGGCCCGCTCCCTCCCCATCCGCAAGGATGACGAGGTTTCCATCGTGCGCGGTACATACAAAGGCCGTGACGGAAAGGTCGTCCAGGTTTACCGCCGACGCTACGTGATCCACGTTGAGCGCGTTACCAGGGAGAAGGTCAACGGTGAGTTTTCGAGCCTAATCATTGTGTATGAACATGGGAATCTCTGTTGGGATCAGTCCTGCGGGAGCATATGCTCACCGTTTCGGATCACCCCCGTTGTCATATCCTGCTGCGACGACACGTTCTGTACATAACTAATTACATTTCGGACGCCTCCAGGCCAAACCGTTCCCATCGGCATCCACCCCTCCAAGGTGGTCATCACAAAGCTCAAGCTCGACAAGGACCGCAAGGCCCTCCTCGACCGCAAGGATGTGTCCAAGTCCAAGGATGCGACGGCGGCGGCGGATGAAGCGGGCGACATGCCCGGACTCGAGGTGGGTTGTTCGAGTTTGAACCTGCGTGCTGACTCTTTCCTCATGCTCTATCCTCCCTCGCTTGCTCATGTGACGTCACGGTCGGCACTCTCAACTGGAAATACTTCACTTGTACAGTAAATTTGGAGCGTGGGGTAGAAGTAGTGGGGATGGTTGATGTTGGTCGAATGAATGTTGCACATATATTGAAATCGCCCTTATTGGTCCATGGTTCCCGATGATTTCGGTGGTACAGGTGAATGTTGAGAAAGTACCCGTGTGAACCGAATAGGGAGTCCTCCCTTCTGCGACCTTTGAGAGCTCATAGCCGACCGAGAAAGCAATGCGCGACCACAATTGAAGCCATCATGTTCTCACTCGATGACTTCCAACAGCTGCTCTCTGCATGCCCGCACAACCCTTCCACCTCGCAGAACGCACGAATATAAATCATAGGTATTTCACTTTGCTGCGGTACCACATATACAAAAAGCATCCGTTGGGGCACGTCCCGCTCTTACCGCCTGCCCCTATCCGTCTTCCAACACAAGATGAACACCCACATTACGCCCCGTCTCACGTCGCGATCCCCACCGCTGCAACAGCGGCACCCTCGCGCGCCGCGTCAGTCATAGCCTCGTCCGTCGCGCCTTCGGCCTGTGCGGGGGCGAGAGGTGTGTCCCCTGTTGGAAGGATGGAGTGTGTGAACACGGTGCGATCATGGTTGGAGTTTTCGATCCGTTTAATGTCGTCACGTGTTTTCTCGCTCTTCAAGCTCCGTCTGTCGCGGTGATTCGTCCATCCACATAAGTTGTAGTTTTGCCTCGTCTTCATCCCACTGAAACAACAGTCACGCCGTTCCATCCAAGCACTTTCACGTTCTCCGCAGTTCTCACTCATTCTTCGCAACCCCCCCCCCGCCATAAAAATCCCCGCCATCAGCTCCAACAAACTCACACTCGATATTAAACCTCGTGACTCTCGGCTTCTCGGCCAAAATCTCCCTCTTGACCTTCTCGACGATTATCTTCTCGGGCGGGTTCTCCTTGAGCTCCTCGGTGTCGTACTCGTTGTTGACGTAGTACCCCACGCGCACGAACTCGCGCGTTTGGTACGAGCATGTCAGCAGGATCACCGTCACACCGATGACGTCGCCCGCAGGGATCTTTGCGGGGTCGGGGGCGTCGGCCTGAGGGGGAAGGGAGGATGGAGTGAGGAGAAAGGGTGTGATGTTGTGTCCTCCAATCTTCCCGGTGGCTGCTCTCCTTCAAGTTCAAATCGAGAAGTGCGACTGGAAATCCACTCAACATCCCCGGCATTTCGCGTGCTGCAGAAACCCCCGTCTCGGTGCAGTCCTACTTTACCACTGTGCGCTCAAATTGACTCGACTCGACTCGACCCGATTCCCATTTCCACTTCGTAATGTTGTCTCCGCAGACCCACCTCGAACATGAACCTGTTGACGCCTACGGGTACCGGGCCGACGAGAATAGAGTCAAGGACTTGGTCTAGTGTCTCAGACTCTGCGGAACCGACGTAGATGACTTTGAACTCGAGGTCTGGTTGTGACAAGTAAAGGACGTGCCGGGGCAGCGAAGGGAGTGAAAGCGGGATCGAATCGGGTGTATAATGAGAGATATTTATGAACGGAAGTTGGATTGGAAGTGTTGCGTGAGGAAATGTGAGGAATCAATTGAAGAAAGCGCAGTAAGTGAGTGGTGGGAGATAGAAAGAGGGCAGGACGAGGGAGAGAGGACACACGCACCATGTTTGAGTTCGAGATTGCACTCGAATGTGATTTCGAACTTGAAGGGATCGCGGAAGTACGAGGGGTTGCCGTGGACTTGCACGTTTCTGCAGAGCGGGCGAAGAGGATGGCGGAAGAGGTAGCGGGTAAAGTCAACAAATGCGGGAGAGAGTGCGCTGAGAAACAACACGCACGTGATTGCAACTGCTGCCATTGAAGAGGTGGTGTGTGGTGTGGACTGTGGTCACCCTTCCCCCACTCCTGCTCAATTAATTTGATTTGATTTCAGTGCACTTTTGCCTGGGTTCGTAAGCGAGCACCATTACCAAGCTTCTGCATTTCAACACCTCTATCTAAAACCGTTGAGGTGTTTGTCCACCTGTCGGCGACGTTGGATTGCTCCATCTTCCCATAATGTGATACCGCCACTTGTTTCTGCTTCTTTGTCTACATGGATTACAGATTTCGCTTGCGCTCTTTGAAATTTGCATTTGGAGGAAGAAACATACATGATCGGTCTTTCCGTGAATGCTCGACAATAGGAAGATCCCCAACACTGAGCTATCAAAAGAGATCCGAGGGGTGGCACATAATACTTTTATTTCAGATCAAAGAAGCCATTGCAGAAAATACATTGGAACGAATTTCGATAAATCGAAATCACATTTTCAACGCGCGACTTGAGGGCGAACTCCCCGGCACGCATCTGCACCTTTCGTGCGAGGAGCTCAACATGATGTAGTCTACTTCGCCTCGAAGCGGGGTTCCATATACGGAGGCATGCGAGTCGGAAACGGCGCCGTTGGCGGTCGCACAGCGTCCATCGTGTGGCGAAGTCGGTTGGAGTAGTATAGAACTTCAGGTGCACCAAGTCATATTCCTCGTTAGATCGTGGTGGGCACAGGGGAGAATTGCATAGCGAACTTAAACCTCCGGTTGAGGATCCTTTCGTCCTTGCAGATGGCGTGCTTGTCTTCTTCCACGAGATCCAAGAGCGTCGTTTGTAGCTGTTTTCCCTTGTCGCGAAAGCCACGAAGCCGCGAGACTTTGGCATTCACCCATTGTGGACGGATGGTGAGGAGTGAAGCTGCACCCGGAGTTCCAGAGCTGCCCAAGAAGAGCGACATACAGCACGTGAGATGGAATCAAAACACCGTTCATCTTTCGTATAAACTCACCGTTCGGGCCTCTCAAGTTCACGTCAGCCGGAAGGTCTTGACCAAAAACCTTGCGGAGAGTTTGAACCTGAGATGACACGGGAGGAGTAGTGGGCCGAGCTGGGGGTCCAGATGGTTGCGATGAGGTGCCAAGTGAATAGAGGCGATGTACTCGATGATTTCCCGTTCAAAGAAGGTTCGTCCAATGCTGAGTCAATTAATGGGGAACTTTTGCTTGGGAAGGAGTAATTGCGATTCGTCGCGACCCAACTCACATTTGCTCCATGCGCGCAGAGAATCTCCATCGCTTGTCATAGCAACTGCTGCAGATAAAGATTCCCAAGAACCAGTCAAATGTCGTATAACCAAAGCTGTTGTTTTGGGATTGTAACGAGTTTTGCAACATGCTTCATAAAAGGAATAAAGAGAATACAACAGCACTCACCGAATAGGGAAGTCACCATGAGTGTGGTCATTCTTGCAAACCTGACAGCGGTTGCTCCGAATCATTGCCAAGAGAAAGAATCGGTCGGAGAATGTCGGTGGCCAGCACTTGGGCCAATACCCAATAGATTTAACACCAATTTTCCGAGACCACCCCACTACTTGCGCCTATTGCCCACGAGCGAAGAATTCATATGAAACTTTTGAGAATGTAAAATGTTCCCGTGCACTTACCACATGAAATTCATTTTTCGATCGACTCTCTCCATAGCCGTCATTGTTCGAACGTCAGAGACAAGTCGCAGGACGTACATCCAAATCCTGATGCATTACTGAAAATAAGCACCAACATAGATGGTAATAACATGACGACTTACTCGTCAGGGAGGCGTGGCAGTACTTTCATTGCTTCAGGCTCAGTTGGAGTTTCCTCAGCAGTTGGTCCTATTTGCACTGTATCATTTGCGATGACGGGGGAAAGTACTGAACAACGGAACCGCGATGGAGCAAATTAATCCATTTCAATGTAGAACCTCACACTCACCACCAGGCATAATCTGTTGGAGTTCGTTCATTTTCGCTGCTTCTGAACTTTCACTTTAAGTAATTGAGTGGCTTCCTCCCTTTGGTCGGGCGATTTTCTGTGCAGGATCGTTGTCTGGGCTCCTGGTTCTCTTCCTCAAAGGGGATGAAACAAGAACAGGCTGTCCCTTGTACAAATTGACATATCTTTGTCAGTGACGTGCCCTTCCACACCGTGGTCAATCGTAATTCACCTCGACGTCCACAACATGTTTCCCTTTTATAGACAATTCTTTATCTTCCTCCAAGACCACGTGCGGCTCGAGCTGGGGGGACTTCTGCCCCATCGAATTTTGGCTGCTTGGAGGGGAAACGAGAGTGTCTTCACTTGTCGAAGGAGGCGAAGATACAGCGGATTCTTTCACGCTGTCCACCTGGCGATCATTCATTGGACGGCTGAAATGACAGAAATAGTGCACGCATTCACAAAAGTAAAGATTACCTCTGATATCTCGGATGAGATTGTTGAATTTGCATCATCTTGCCACTCAATATCTGTACCTGATCAAACCTCCATGTGTCAAATGAGACCATGGCGAAATGCACAATACGTACCTCGTGGTAGTTCGTATGCTGAAATGTAAGGATTTATGCAGATTCTAGAGGGAAGAGGCTTGCATCATTCTCGGAGTAAAAAGGGCGAATGGAACCCACTTTTGCCATTCCTTTACAACATTCTGCTTCGCCTCCTTGTTCCCTGTGACAGTTATTATAATGTCTTCATTGAAGTCCAGTTGTCGAGCACCGACCTTTACTCCTGGCGCAACAAAAGCTCCACCATGTCCCTGACGCCGATATCACGTGGCTTTTGAATGTAAAGCCAACGTCTTCCGAAATTCAGTGGCGCACAGGGTTGGACTTGGAAGGAAGCTGGCGAATAATTCAGACCGCATTTTGTGAAGGATTTGACGAGCGACGAAATAACATCTTCTTGAAGTACAGCATGGTCGCCTGTGCCATACCCTCAGTACTGCCGGCTTTTCATCCTGGATTAAGAGAGAACTTTGTCAGATGTCCATTCTGGCCCGTCACACGAAGCCCCACATTTGAACAAAAGGACAGCATCTTACTAATGGTACTCACTTGCTGATAATAATACACCTGAGCGCGGAACGAAGACCAGGCTTCTTAGATTCGACGCAGAGCTCGAAGCAGCCGCGAGTCGCTTTGAACCCCGCCAAAAGACTGCCATCAATGGCGAAGTCTGTGTAGCGGGAGATTTGCTCGTCGTCCATCGTAAACGTTGGAGAAGGGAGCGGAATGCGTTTTCTCTGATTGCTAGATTTGTACACGAGGACATTTACCGCGCATTACATCATGTCACAAGACTCCCCCAGTCCCCATTCCTCTTACTCGCTCGGGTGTGACATTGAAACGAGATTGTTCATGCCATGAGACCCCTTGAGCAGGTAGATGGGGTGATGTCAAGGTGCCGTGTGCTGTGGAAATTACATGAGTCACTGTCCGATCGCTTCGCACAATTTCTACCAGTAATACCCGAAGCTTGTGGATAGCGGTACCCTCGTGATAGCTCGAGACAAGTCACTTGCCCGGCGGAATGCCTTCATTGCATCCATCTTCCTGAAGCGCAACCGACAACTTCTAACGGCGAACCAGCGGCGTGGGTTCGGATGTGTATGGATGCGCGACGGTGCTTGATATATTTGCTTGTGCGTTGAGCGGCCGGGCGATAATCCGACCGCGAAGACGCATCAACAAAGTTGTTGTTTGCAAATTTTTTTTATTTACATGAATCACTGTCCGATTGTTTGTCACAAAGCACGTGAAACACCTTCACTCAAGAAAGGTCCCCCAAAAAATGACATTCCTCGGTAATACGCATGTATTAAGGAATCTCCACTCGAATGACGTCCAAACAGTCAAGCAATAACTGACACAGCTCCATGGCAATTCAAAGTCATATTCCACCGCCTCGCCCTCTGTGTTTGTCCGAGTATGTCTCCAACTCCCTTTCCTCAACTGATTGGATCCACTACTAGTAAATAGTGCACATGTGGCACTCGGGAGCTTCGGAGTTCGCGTTGGATTCCCACCATGGCATGGTTGTGGTGTACCAACATGCTGTTCCAGGGGTTGCGGAGCCACACCCATCACAACTCGGAGTGGTTTCCGCGCACGCGTCTTCCGAAAGCGGGATCGACAGTATTTGACGGCGAGTGAGTGGTGTGGCTTCGGATGGGGACGGGAACACGAGGACGACGGCGAGGATGAGCATGAGCACCAGGGCCAGCACCGCGACGGGTGTGAGACGCCCGATTGAGGTAGTGTGTTTTGGGGGGAAGAGATGCATGGGGCGGATGGGGGCGGATGAGAGAGACAAGACGTGGTAGGGCTTTGTGTGGGAACTTCGAGCTTGCTTGGCGGAAGTGCTTGAGGTCTGTACTACTTGGGTTGGAGACGATTGTCCGACCGCGATTTAGCCGACGATTCATGCATGCATTCTTTCTTGTGGTGGCGCAGTCGCGTGCAGTGTGGCCACTTGCGCTCTCGGTGTTAGAAAGAAGAATTCGATTGGTGGAAGCGCGTGTTGTGCGACTTGTTTGCACGGCACTCGCATCAGCCGACGCTTCCCAGTCGCATGGGCCCCATTAAAGGAGTATAGCAAGTCTAGCCTCTCTCTCTGCCGCAAGCGAAATAAAACGACTTGAGTTTGCACGAAATTAATTCGAGACAAGAGCACTGCGGTCCACCCTGTGGCCTCGGCAGCATCCACACCACCTGCACTCTTGCACTCTCACCCGCTGCCACTGCCACTGCCACGCACCCGCAGCCATGTCCGCGTCTGCCACCCCGCACGCGCACCTGCCCACACTGTCCACGTCGCCCTCCGCGTTCCACTGCACACAGTGTGGACATCCACTACGAAACATCGACCCAGCAATGCTCGACTCGGCCGCGCTCGACTCCTCCTTCGGGGCGTCTTTTCTCAACGACATTCCCGACGACGCGGCGCACAGGACGCTCTCCCTCGCAAACGTCGCTTCCACCCAGCAACTCCGCGGCCTCACCTCAACTCTCCCGAACTCGCTCCTCCAAAACCCCGCGCTGGCTCCGTACCCGCCCGCATCCTCGCAGGCTGACTCGTTCATCATGCTCTCGCGATCCTCGTTTCCCGCACACCACTCCGCATACCACCTCGCAGACTCCGCATCATCCTCCCAATTCTCCCCTTCGCGCCTTCCTCCCTCCTCCCTCGCTCCCGCCGCTGCCACATCCTCCGCATCTGCATCCTCCGCGCCTTCCTCGACATCCCTCTCCCACCGCCTCCGCGTCGCACAACGCCTCTTCGACATTATGTCCGCCCGAACATCCTCAGACCCGCCCATCGACCACCCGCTGTGCCAGGACTGCGCCGAAGTGCTGCGCGACAAGCTCGATCGCAGACTGGCTGAGGCCAGAGAGGAAAAGGACCGCTACGAGTCCTTCCTTGCAGAGATGCAGGCCGGTGACGTGACTCCCTCTCAGAAGGACCAGTCGCAGACAGAGTCGTCAGAGGACCCCCAGCAAGCGAGTCCACCTGAAACATCTGCAGAGTCGCGTCGTATCGAGGAGGAAATAGAGCTCGTGCGTGTTTTCGTTCTCTTCGCCTTTCCCTTCTCATTCTTCTCATTCTTCTCATTCTTCTCATTCTTCTCATTCTTCTCATTCTTCTCATTCTTCTCATTCTTCTCATTCTTCTCATTCGTCTCATTCTTGCCATTCTTGCCATTCTTCCCGTTCTTCTCATTCTTCCCACTCTTGCAATCCTTCACGTTCTTCCCGTTCTTTTCATTCTTTTTATTCTTCCCATCTTCCCGTTCTTCCCATACTTCTCATCGCTCCCATTCTTCCCATTCTTCCCGTTTTTCCCACTCTTCCCACCCATTCCACCCATCCCATCCACCCCACCCATCCCATCCACGCCTCCTCTCCCCCTCCCCCTTCACCCTTCCCTCTTCACCCCACTCATCCCATCCACCCCGTCCTTCCCACCCCCCCTCCCCCACCCAGCTCCGCGCCAAAGAACGCCAAGCACTCGCCACCCTCGCCGAGATTGCGCAAAAGAACGAAAAGCTCCGCGCGGAGATTGCGCTCCTGGAGGACGAGGAGAGGAGGTTGGATGAGGTCGAGGAGGGGTGAGTTGAGGTGGTTGGGGGGTGGTGGGGTGTTTGGGGCTTCGTGGATGTGGGGGGAGGGGGTTGTGCTCGAGAGAGGTTTGAATGTTGGGGGAGTTGGAAGGAGAAAGGTGCTGGATGGATGTAACCTTGACCGTCCAGTCTGCGAGGACGTCAGGAGCTCGAAAGTTCCCACTGCGATGGTATGGGCAACTCGGAAGTTCCGACTACGAGGATGTTGCGGGAGAGGACGAAGGCGGTGGGTGGATACGACCTGCCTGCGACGTGAGGACCGCTGGGATGTTGCGGGAGGTGGGGAGGGACAGGTGGGACCGTTGGCGGCACTCCCCTTCTGCCACACCCGTCGACTGTGCTGGCGCGGTGCGAAGTGTGTGGTGCAGCTGGGGTGAATGACCAACGTCGCTGGGGGAGGGGCCGGGTGGGATGGGAACGGGGTTAAGAAGGGAGAAGGGGAAGTTGTGGTGACCTGGCGAACTCGCTTGCCGGCTTGCGATCTTGGGTTTGGTGGGAGACGCCGCGCCATGACACTCACATCTCTCCCGCTTCCTTCCCACCCCACCCACCCCACCCCACCCCACCCCCACTCCCCAGCTACTGGCACGACCACAACGACCTCTCGACCGCGCTTGCGACATACGCCGCCGAGCGGGACTCGGTCGCGCACGCCGTCGAGCACGCGACGAGGGAACTGGAACGGCTACAGAGGACCAATGTGTATAATGATACGTTTCGGATTTGGCATGGTGAGGGTGCGGTGGGGGTGGGGTTTGGGGTGCTGGTGGTGGTACGGGGGAAGGGGAACGGGGTGCGGACGGTCATTTGGGGAAGGCGCGCAAGGGTATGTCCGGAAAAGGGGGGAATGAAGGAAGGGCTTGGGGTCGAAGGGGACGTCAGGAAGGTCACCGGTGGCGTCGGAGGCGAGGGCTCCCGCGACGAGCCGAAAAAGCGGGCCGGGGAACATGGCAATAATACCAAAATTGTCTCCGAACACAGAAATGAAAGCACAAGGGGAGGCGGAAAGGTGCCGGTTTGTGGGCGAGAGTGGCGCGGAGCCACGTCGTGCATGGGTCGGCTCTGGCTGACGCGACGTCGGTGGGAAATATAGACGTCGTGTCGGCCGTCGGACGCTTGGAACATTCATACCAACCTTGAACGTTTTCTTACCCCTTTTCGCCCGTTACCCACACTTCTCCCTCCTACACCACCTCCACTTACCGGCTTCGATGGTTTCCCAGACGGACAGTTTGGCACAATTAACGGTATGCTGTAGACTGTCGCTTTGTGTTTGACTGTCTCTCATGAACTTATATTCGTCGCCACCACCACCTCCTGGGTTTCCCCCCGTCCCCTCGCAGGATTCCGTCTTGGCCGCTTACCGACCCAACCCGTAAGTATTTTTCTCCCCTTGCTGGCATTCCTGATGCCCCCACTCACCTCAACCGCCCCGATCTCAGGTCGACTGGAGCGAAATCAACGCCGCGCTGGGTCAGACACTTCTCCTGCTGTACACGCTGGCCAAGAAGCTCAACTTCAAGTTCAAAACGTGGGTCCTCGTTGGTGCCCCTATGCTTATTGCTGAGTGCTTACACCGGCTCTGGTAAAACAGGTACAAACTGATACCGAACGGGAGCTTCAGCCGCATCGAGAAGATCGACGGCGAGAAAGCCGTGTATGAGTTGTGAGTGTCGTGACTGATATGGTGCTTTGAGCTTCCACGACTCCCGTCTGAACCCCCTCCTCCCCCCGCACCTCGTACCCTTCTCGCACCGCGCAGTTTCAGCTCGGACAGCTACCCCCTCAGTCGCATCTTCCAGTACCGCCGGTTCGACGGTGCTCTCGTCGCGTTTCTTAACTGTCTGCAGCAGCTTGGGGAGTCGTTGGAGAAAGACGATCCCAATTTTAAGCTGCCGTACCGGTACGTATTTAGGGGTGGCACAACCGTGTGTGAACGCAAACCTGTGACTTTATTTCCATACAGGATTAACAAAGACAAAATCGGTGATATGCCAGTCAAGCTGCAGTTCAACCAGGATGAGCAGTGGACAAAAGCGCTCAGTTACATTTTAATCGACATCAAGTGGATTGCAACATTATTCTATTGACAATTTCGATGCACTTGTATATATCATGATTCAAAGCATCTTTTAATTCAATAATCATTCATGTTATCAAAGAACAAAAATGTGGGGAATGCAAACGGGGAAAGCTAAGGGAATAATTGAGAGGCCCACCCTCAATCGACGTCCAACTCTATAATTTCGGGGGTCTCCTCATCCTCCTCATCAGGGAGGCTCACCTCACCAATGACCTCAACCTCGGGCGACTCGCTATCCGATTTGCCCTGGTTACCTGATGTGCCGATTTCGTCAACACCACCATCACCTTCCGTCGCGAGGTCGCTCCTGTCTTCGTCGTCCAGCGAGCTCCCGACTTCATCCTCATCATCTTCGTCCTCGTCTTCTTCCTCATCGTCCTCCTCTGAACTGTCGGTTTCCGAGTCGAAATCAAAATCAGGAAGATCCGCGAAGAGAATGTTGTCAAAGTCGGGCCGAATCGGCAGGGAATCTAAATCCTCGTCTTCAGCTGCCTCAATACACCTTTCAATTCCATCCTCAGCTACGCGTAGCCGCTTGAAAGTCGAGGTAGCATTCGCCCGATCATCCCCTGGAGCGTGACCAAGTTTCCTCTTTCGGCCAAAGGCGGACCCACCCTTTGCCACATGTGGCATCTTGCATTTGGCGTTCGGGCACGCTCCCGTTGCAGAGAAACTGGGACATTCGTACACGTGTCGCTCGGGGCAAGCACTTCCTCGATCGCACCAGCCCAGCTTTGCGAAGTCCGAACACACAGGAGCGTCCGATCCGACCTTGGAGTGCAAGTATAGGCAATCCTCCCGCCGACAGTTACCGGTCTGGAAGTGGCTACACAGAGGAGCATTGTTGTCAGTCCTGGTGTGGGAAAAGGTGCACGTTTCGGGACTTGGGCAAACGCCGCGCAAGTAGCGGGTACACAATGCACGATGTTGTGGGTCATGCTGGAATCGGCAGCGTGGCTTTTTGCAAAGGCCTAGAGGCTCGCAAGTAAGATTATTTCCGTTGTGAAGTCCGTTAGGAACGCATGGCAATGTTTTACGCGTGAGAACTCACCGAACCTAGTATAATACCGGCAAAAGCGTTCTCCGCCCTTCCGAGTATTCTTGGACGAAACACGGCGCAAGTTACCGCTTTTCGTCCTCACGTATAACTCGCCATTTATTCTCAAGGTCTTTTGCTGACCACGACGGTGATCCACCTGGGCTCGGCCCCTCGGTGTACTCGTTGTCATCGTGTCACCTAAAGGGCACAACATAATGGCGACGATTCCACCAGGAATTCAATACGATATATGACGCGTGAAAGAGATCGTTAAGACCGCTTCTGCCAATAACTCACCCGGCGTCCGCAACTTGAGCGTCTTTTTGCGAGGATCTTTTATGTACTCCAGACCGTTTATGGAAATCACGAGACCCTTGACGACCGTACGAGGTTTTGCTGGCATAGGAAAGGAGGGCAGGTATAACCGAAATGACAAGCAACGAGTAGGCGAGTTGAATTCCTCACGAATGGGTGCACCGACCCGAACGAAAGTGTTACCGCGGGCCGACTTCTTGTATGTGGTACCATTGATGATCACTGAGGAACCCGGAGCGACAGCCATCAATTCCTTTGAATGAGCTTTTCCAACTCGCAGTCTTTCCCGTTTGGCATTTTCGCTGGAGTATGCGTTAGTGCGAACGAGAGTCTAACACGTGCGGTCACAACATACCTTTTGGCAACACTAGCCAGCGCTGCAGGATTAATAATCTGACCTCGCTTCTTGATCCATTTCGTAGAGTTTTCTGAATCGCCAGGGATAGGAGCAGCCGCGGTTTGGGGAGGTATTCTGCTGGATGGTCGACGTCTCTGGGGACGAATGGGCAGGGTGAAATGCGGAACGATTGTTCCTGAGGCATGCAGAGTAAACCAGAGCAAACCATGAAGCTTTTACAGGAAGCGACTTTGATGCAGAGACGAGCTCACCAGAACCAACACGAACAAGCTTGTTTCCCCGGCTCACGTAAGTTTCAGTCTGCGCCTCTCCGGGCACAGACATGACTGAGCCGCTCGATTCGGAGAGTATTGGTTTCGCTGGGGTGGTGATCAGTTTCAGATTTCTGGATCGCATTATTGGAGCTTTTGCGTAAGGGTGATGTCTGGTAGGGACCACTCCTCCCGGGGCCCTTCGTGACGGCGCAATAGACGCTCCAGTTGCAGATCCAGACGTCCATGTGAAGTTGCGGCCAGGGGGCCGGTAGCCGCCCGGATGGAAGGTGGTGGAGTGTGCTGAGGGGTTCACCTGGAAAGGGCGCGAGGGAACATGATAGGAGTTATGCTGCAAGTACATGTTGGGACGTGATGTTGAACTGGGCGAGGACTGATGCCCTAGACCTTCAAGAGCGCCTGTGTTTGAATGTATCGTAATCAACAAACGGTTACGCAGTCCCATAGCTTGCTCAATACTTACCCTCCAGAAGTGCTATCTGCCGTAGAAGATCTCGTTCCTCGTTTTGAGCCGCAGCCGTCATTGTGAGTGAAGAAATGCTGGGAATGCGAGAAAGTTAGGATACTGTGGACGCAATTTGAAAGCCTGACTGGCATTTTTTTGTCCCCACTCTCGCCCAAACAACCTTCGCTGCAATGCCCAAGAACAAAGGAAAGGTTAGTGTCTGTCCCCGACTACTGTGAACATGTACTAACTCACCGTCATAAACGACTGGTTGGATCATTCCCGGTGACAACGTACGATAATATTCGGACGCCATTAACAGGGAGGGAAGAACCGGAAAAGAGGAAAGAATGAGAACGACTCTGACAAACGAGAGCTGATCTTCAAGGAGGACGGTCAGGAATACGCCGTTGTGACGAAGATGCTGGGCAACGGATGGGTGGAAAGTCAATGTGTCGACGGGAAGAAGCGTCTCGCCCACATCAGAGGCGCTTTTCGGAAAAAAGTTTGGATCACAGTAGGAGATGTGATCCTTCTGGGTCTCCGAGACTACCAGGACGACAGATCCGACATCATTATGAAATACAACGCTGAGGAAGCTAGGACTCTCAAAGCGTACGGAGAACTACCAGAAAATACAAAGGTTTGTTTTCTCTTCCTTTGTATTTATCATCCGTTTCTTTCGTCCTGAACAAGCTCCTCCCTTGAATTCCAGATCAATGAAACGGACATTACAGGGGAAGGAGAAGGAGATGGAGTAGAAGTCGACTTTGACATTGACGAGATCTAATGACCGAGACATTTGTAAGCTACGAACTCCTGAGTAGTTGTACATATCATCGTTAGATAAAAGATTGCAATTACATATTTCAATTTTCGTATTGGTATAATTTGAGTGTCTTTCCTTTCCACTGGAACACATTTTCCCAAATGTCCACGAAGGAAATTGTTGTTCGCATCACTGATAACACGGCGCGTACGGCGTCTACGAGTAGCAACCCGTGGAACTACCGCTGTGCGGTTGACAACGGGATTGCAGGAGTAGTGATGGCGATTCACTCTGCCAAAGATGCCGCGAATGAACACTTGACAGCGATTATACGAAACCAAGGAAGAGACACTGTAGAGCTTAGCACGGAGGATATACCCACGGACGAGGAGGATTGAATGATGGATGGGAACTATTCTTCACATGTGCGCTGATATTGAAATTCGCCAACCATTTACATTTGCAAAACTAGGGTATTGTCTCAGACCATGAGTTTTCTCCTAGCAAATTTAATACAGTGTCTCGCCATAGCATCTTTTGTCGCTCGCCGTTCACTCTGAGTCCTTCCTTGCCCTGTGGTTCGAGTTCGTGGAGGATATTGACAACGGGTAACGGATCGCGCCACCCGACTGTGTTCATTGAATCCATTATTCCACTGGCCAATCGATGAAGGTCCTTCAAGACGGTGCGCTTGTCCTCCAGAGTGAATAATGGAACAGTGAATCGCTTGTCCACGAGTTCTGGGGGCCTGAGCTTGTCTGACATTTTGATTTCATGTCCGTCTGCAACCGTGTGTACACCCTCCTCATAGTGGTTGGTCGAGAAGGAAGTTTCATTGGGAAAGGAAACGTAGACCATGTACATCCCTTGCATGAACATGAACTCGTTCATGATTCTTTTTTAAAATGAGAAATTATGGAATTGTTTTCAGGATGACAAAAATCGCAGGTCATACCTCTTCCACGAGTTCCGCCAAGTCCGAGAACGAAGATCCGGCATATGTCGCAAACTTTTTTCCACATTCTCAAGGCCCAAGGTGTCAGCGATTCTGTCTCGTTGACTTGCGTACTGCCGGAACCTTGCCCAGAGAGAACCTTGCCACACGGCACCCCAGCTGCAAGGAAGTTGGAAATAGAACGTGGCACTATCATATCCGTGCACTTCACTTGTATCAGATTGGGGCAAGACTGTTGGCGGAGTCCAAGGTTTTGGGTGCTGGGGGTCGGTGGTAGTATTCAACTCGTCCACGCGAGGAGTGTAAAGTGAACATCCCATCAAAAATTCATTGACTTGTTGCAACTGGCTTGAAAAGAAGGTGGAGATGCACCAAACAATGTACTGGAAGTACAGCGGGGAAACTTCAACGTCATCCTCCAAAAATAATGCGAATTTGCGTGTGTCTGAGGTCGTTGGGGTCCACGCCCCAAGAACATTCTTGATGTTTCATTATTGAGGTAGAATAAGCGGAGGAAGAGAAATATCGTACCTTTTTTAGTCCAGCTCGAGTCGTCCTCAAATGTATTCGCTTTGTCCCACGAGTCCATGAAAATGCTTCAACCATTAACACAACCTCCAACTTTGCATCACCATCAATGTGAAAGTCGAGGTCTATCGGTCTACATTCCCATCCAGTGTAGTCCGCGCCTGCAATCGATTCCAATAAACGTTGCAAAGAATGCGTCCGTTTCCACGCAAAAATATGCATCACCACGTCAAAATCTGACTTTTGCTCTTCTGAAGGTTCCGAAGCTCTTGCTGCGGTGGATTCCGAAAGAGTTTTATCCCAACATTTCTTTCGCTCACGCCCCTTCGCCGTCACCAGTTGTGGTGATTCAAACCACCGAGCTGCAGAGTCAATAATGATGTCGTGTTCATTTTCGAATCCAAGTTCGCCTCCACGTGGTTCTTGCCAGGAGCATTCTTCATTCCAGCTCTGTCGAAGGACCTCAAAAGGAGGAAGTCTCAATCCCGCGAATATCAGAACGAGTAGCAACAAAGAACAAAAAACGGGGATCCTGTCGCCTTCCATCGGGAGATTTATGTAGTGTTGCAGCGTCGCAAGTTGAAACTGCGGTCACGACAGTTGTCCAAAACCCGAGTTTGATGGAGCTGAAATCGGTAAATGGGAAGGTGTCCCATTTCAACGAGGGATTTTTAGGAAGTTGCCGAAGCGTCGATAGCTATGACAAGCTGAACAGGCTGGGGGAGGTACGTTACTCGTATGATCGTTAATGTTGGTGTGTAAACTTCTAACCTCTCCCGAAGGGAACCTACGGGATTGTGTACCGGGCCCAAAATAAAGCAACGGGTGAAATAGTTGCACTCAAGATGATCAGAATGGAATCTGAAACAGACGGGCTGCCATTGTCGAGCCTACGTGAAGTCTCCATTCTTAAAACCCTGCAACACAGGAACATTGTCAACGTACGGGACGTGGTTGTGGGAGCAAAACTTTCTTCAATCTTCATGGAAATGGAGTACTGCGAGCAGGTGGCAACTGTTCGCTGTTTCAAAGCTGTTATCGTTCCTCTGAGCACTCGCTCTCTTTCAGGATATGGCGAATTTAATGGACAACGTTCCTACACCTTACACTCAATCTCAAGGTATCTTCGGAGTTCTTTAATGTTCAGAAACGCGTTGATGGTAATGCAATCGTATCTAGTTAAGTGTTTACTCCGACAATTATTGGAGGGAGTCGCATACCTCCACGCTCAGTACATCACACACCGGTAAGACTGCTTACTGCTTAGAGGAATGTGTTTTGTCGTTTGTGGTAACGCTTCCGGGAACACGCCCAGGGACCTCAAATTGTCAAATTTGCTACTGACATCTGAAGGCATTATGAAAATCGGTTGGTGTAGCAAGACACATGGATTTAACACAGTATTGATTGAATTGAGTTTTTACAGCTGATTTTGGTCTCGCAAGAAAATGGGGGCAACCTATTCGGCCAATGACGCCAAAAGTCGTTACTTTGTGGTATCGTGCTCCTGAATTGTTACTTGGGGATAAAATTTACACAACCGCAGTGGACATGTGGTGGGTACAATTTGTTCGACGCATTCGACAGTTGGGTCTGACGGAATTGCAGGTCCGTGGGGTGTATATTTGGGGAGCTTTTGCAACATCGACCACTTCTGCCCGGAAAAGACGAAATCTCTCAAGTGCGACTCATCTCAGAACTCATCGGAACCCCAACTGATCGCGTTTGGGATGGATATTCGAGGCTTCCTCTCGCTGGTTCATTCAAGTTCCCGATCGATTCGTGAGCACGAGTTTGTTTCTTTCTTCACAATAACATGTAGTTCAATAGTTGAACCTAGAAAACCAACTTTACGATCTCAATTCTCTACAATTTCGCCAGCTGCTCTAAACCTCCTGAGCAGTATGCTTACTTACGATCCGAAACGACGGATATCCGCAGCTGATGCGTTACATCACGAATACTTCCGCGAAAATCCAGTTAGTGAAGCCAACTCAATTTGACTTCAGCATCTGATTCATTTTCACCCTTAAAGCGAGAGTGCCATCCCTCAATGATTCCATCACACCCAGAGATTAGAAATCAAAAAAGTGAGCAGAGCAGGCTACGGCATCAGCAAGAGGAGGATGAAAAGAAAGCCAAACGTGAACGCGAGGATGAGATGGTTGACAGTAGAAGGAAACAAGCACGCATATTTTAATCCAAATGGTAAGTATACAATTCGAATAGTTTGAGTGAGGTATCAAGTTCACGCCTTGAGCCTGACATTTTTCACAGGAAGCGAAAGTACGTAACGACCTTGTACTAAACGTTGCTCTGCATTATCGTCGTCAAACATTACGATGTATTGCTGCGGACTGTCCCGGTTCCGTGATGGCGGAACCATTACACGGGCAAGGTAGAAGCACGTGGTTGTGGGGAAGAGAGCCAGAACTTGTGCTCCGATGGGATGTTCCGATTCAAAGTGGAACTTTTCCGGGATGAATATGAGAGACTTGACTGGGAAAATGTAACGCCTGTGGTGGAAGAGATAGAATCGCCGAGTAGTGACACAATACTGCACGGTTACCCACTTTTTGGTGCCCGGATGATCTTCGTCGTCCTCAACATCTTCGACCTCGTACTTCTCCTTCCTCTTTCCTTCACCATTTTTGTCAAACCGATAACCAACCACCTTCGCCAAGAGCCAGTCTTTGTCTGGGGGTTTGACTGCAACCTAAAATTATGATGTTAGAGACGTCTGTCACATCGAATGTTGATGATGGTAATCCCACCTCTGAACCGAGCGGGATTGGAGAATTTTCTTCAGAATCCCTATAATCAAAGACAACCAGTGGGATACTGCGACTGTGATGGAACATTCTCCTCAAACCCACAATTTCCGTCTCTGTGGAGGCTCAGGAGAGTTTTCACCGGAGAAAGGTGCCGGGGATCCCACGTTAGACGAGTGACTGGTTGCGGCAGTCGTCGGACCCGGCTTGTCCAGCTTCCGGCGTTTTCTTTTGCCGTCGACTCCTATAAAACAAGAGAGCAATTTGTAGCCTACCGTCTCAAAAGATTCGTCAAACTCACCCCTCTCCGTCGCTTCTCTAAGCCCAATCAGGACATTCACTGCCTCCGAAGCGTCCTGGACGAGCCTAAACGTGCGCAGTTGGCATAAGTCGTAGCAAAATGAATTGTGCTATCCACCTGAGCTCTTGTTCTGCTTTCGCTAGGGCATCCTGATAGTAGCCAAGAAGTTTTACAGCCGATTTCGCGGGGGACACTTGGAGGGGCACTCTGATAACCCACAAGGCCAATCAACAGAGAATGGCTATTCCTCACCCGAGTCGCGTTCTGATTTATCCTTCAGTTTCAACAGCGATCTATTGATCTTGTGGAGCCCACTCTCTGCGCTCTTCCGGGCAGCATCGAAGTCTTTGAGCTTCTCGCAGGTTTTATGCCAGACTTCTGTTTCCTCTGTCCCCTCCTTACGACCCATTTCACTCGAGATGGAGAGAAGAAATTGGTGGATTGATCGAGGGGTTCAAAGACTGTGGCCTAGTCCGCCCAGACGTATGATTCAATTTTGAAGTCTACTCAATCACCTAGCATAAGCGCCTTCTGATACAATGAATCTACAACGTGCCCCATCATTTTGATCGTGTCGATGGACGAGTCGTACGTTTTCTGGTAAACGCAATTTCAAAGACCTAATCGACAGTAGGAAGTCTCTGGTACTCACATCGGCAACAGTTTCGTCAAATATCACGAGGCACCCGGCACCCTGGTCCAGAATTCCGTTGAGTTGCTTGTCAAGGATCATCTGGGACAACCTGGACATCGTTCTTGGTTAGCGAGCACGGTGAAACCGTCCAAGTCGTCGTGCCTCACTTTGTCTCCACTTGAGTAGTTGGAAGCTTCACGAGATCAGCAATGTGTTGAATCTCAACTCGAGAAAACGGTTCAATGATTCGAGTTAGATTGCCTTCAAGAAGGTTGTCGTACAGGGCCGCAAGATGTGATCGGATAATCAAGTCATTCGATAACTCTGAGTTGAAAGATGAAATGAACACTTGACACATCAAAAGGTGGAGGTAGAAATTTACCATCCTTATACTTCACTAGGCTGGACTCAAATTCATTAAGAGAGCGGTTTTGGTATGCTGTTGCGACGGACCGCATAGCGTCCACATCCCGTCCTTGGTACTTCAATCCAATTTTCCCACTAATAAGTCCGTGGACATCTTCAGCCTGATAAAATACATTCGTCACGATCCACGGTGTGTAACGGGCACAGGGACGCACCTGAGCAAGCATAATCTTGCACAAAAGCATGTACTTGAGGGCTAACACAGCTCGCGAGTCATCTTGTGAGGAGTAGCCCTCAAAAGTTTCGTAAAAGTAGGAGTAACTGGGCGTATGAACAAAGAAAGCAGAGGTAGACCTTGAGAGTTTGGGGATCGACATTTCAGTCATCTAGCACTCACGCTGTCTTGTAGTCCTTCTCCTCGGCATGGAGTATCCCGCTTTGCATGTCAAGCGCAGCCTGCATCAATGGTGGACAGTAAATGGAATTCGCGGAAGTGCGCGCACTTGTGAGAGCAGCACGGGATTTTGGGAGGTTTCGAAGGGCGTGATACACTCGGGATTCGAGAAGCTGGACTTCCATGAGAACGTTCTTGTCGTCAAGTCGTTTGAGTTCTTTCAGAAGTGCTGCTATCAGAGTGAGCGCTTCCGAATACATCTTATTGTCCAGGTACCTTATTGAAGGGTGATGACAAGGCGTTTCAGGGTAGAGCTTTTGGTGTGAATGAAAACACGAATACCCACAGTGCAACTAGACGTGTTTCCAAAGACTGCTTCAAGAAAATCCGCTTCTCGGCAACGGCCCAATCAATGGTCTCTTTGCAAACATCGATTTGAATGGGCACAGAGCCAGGGATGTCACTGAAGTTGTCAGTCAATGTTCGAACTTCCAGAAGGTGAAGTTAATATACAACACCCCACTTCTTGAGCCCGCGCAGCCTCACCGATTTTGGCACTCTTCGCTTTGGGAAGGCCAGCCAAGTACGTCCGAGATGTGCGAACAAGCTCTGCCAGCTCACGAGGCTTCCTTTGGGAAACAGCGTCGTTAGCGGTTGGGGACGGGAAGAACAGCAGTTCACCCACTTCGACGCTCCATAAATCTGCCCGAGCTTCAGCACAGCTGCCTCCCTGGTGTTCGCATCCGTGGCGTCTTCATTTGAGGTGTGAAATGACTCCATTCGTGCTTGCGTTTGCATTCGCGCCAGTGACACACCTGAACCAAACACGAGGCTTCGCAGCAGCTGGGCAGCCTGATCCGGGTCCGTTTTCGCTAACAGCTCAGCCTTTTTGAGTGTTTCAGACATTTTGGTTACCTTGCGCCGACCGGGTGCCGGGTGATTTGTGGGTGCTTTGGTGAGCGAAATTCAACCGTTCCAAGTTTAATGGCACTTATTCATGCGCGGCAGTCCTTGCCCGAAAGATCTGTACAGGAAGAGCTGAGCGATGTGACGGGAGTGCGCTTCGATTTTGAGGACTTTGTCAAGTGAGTTGCGAGTCCTGTGTCAATCGAAAGTGGTGGAGTTTACAGTTCTGCCACGAAACAGGTTCGAGATGAAAATCAACCTCGACGCAAGAAGAGATAAGAATCAGACGGGTGAAGTCTGTCGCTATTTTATTCTCGGACGGTGCAGGCTGGGCGATAAGTGTCCAGTAAGTTTGGAGAACCGAGGTTTCGTAAACCAATCGTAAACCAAACTCTTCTTTCCATCGTCTTCACCAAGAACCGCCATGCGACGGGAAAGTCGGTCGTTTGTAAGCACTGGCTCAGAGGACTGTGTAAAAAGGGTGATGACTGCGAGTTCCTCCACGAATACAATCTCAAGAAAATGCCGGAATGCTGGTTCTTTACCAAATACGGCGAATGTACCAATTCGGAGTGCCAATATCTCCATATTGACCCCAACTCCAAGGTGAAAGATTGCCCATGGTATAACAGGGGCTTTTGCAAGCACGGTGAATATATTTCGAGACCTAGGTGTAGACCCTTGTTTGTCGCATTTCTGCTAATATATTTGTCTTTCTTTCACACTTGCGACCTCGTCTTTGCGCGCCAATCCATTATTTTTTAGGACCGAAGTGTCGAAATAAACACGTACGCAAACCACTCTGCCAATGTTACATAACCGGTTTCTGTCCGAAAGGACCCGATTGCCCATTCGGACAGTGAGCTCATCAGTTGGACTTCAATTCGAGCTTGTTTACTGAATTCGACGTCCAACCCAATCCCTTTTGGTACCTTTTTTTTCTCGTTAAGTCCGAAATACGAGCTTCAAGAGACAATGGAGCCTGGGAAAGTGTGGAAACCCCTCGACGAGGTCGTCTGTTTCCATGTAAGTGAACACCCTGCTTGAAGAACTACCCACCACCAACTTACAATCGATTTATCATCAATCATTCTCACAGTGCGGGGAGAAAGGTGAGGAAGCCTCTTACTTGTCAAAGTTTGTTCGTCCACTAAACCTTCTTTTCCACAGGCCACTTTGCGAACAAATGTCCAAAACGACAACCAGGCTTTAATCGTCTTGCCGGACAACAGCAAAAGCCTTTCGCCGCGTTTGCCATTCAAACATTCGAGAGCGGTCGATAGTATTAGATGCAAACAATGACTGTGTAAATACGTATTCATGATTTGATTGAGATTGTTGTTGCTCGCACGACACGTTCATCGAGCTTTAGATTGGTTAGCAATGACTGCATTGTAGAGGGGCTGGAATCAAACTGCATCGCCCAATACCTTACAGAAAAAAACGAACAGGTGTCAATCGTGCTGCGAGGTTATCCTTTGCGAACGAAACCTGGTGCACCCACCAGCCATGTGTGTGCCATTCCTGGTGCGCCTTTATACGTTGATAAAGAGGTAGATTTGCACCCATGTTTTGAAATCCCCGGACGACCCCGTTGTTGTCCAAAACGAAGAGAGCACTTTGTCGTACGAGGTCGCGGACACCATCCTAAGCCGATGGGCAGGGTTTCGGTTTCACAGCAGAGTTCATTGCCGATGGACTTGAGACTCGTACCTGGCCGTGGTTGCGTGCGATGCAGACAAGTTCGTACAACATTCTGGAATGAGAAGCCGACTGAGGTCACGATCAGACACACAACGTTGTGATCATTGATTCATGGAACAGCTTCTGCCCCTTTCGAGGGGGGAGTTTCCACTGTTCCCCTACGACACGCCCTATGCTGTTCAGTTGCGCTTCATGCAGGTGATTGGATCGCTTTGCATTCTTGGTGTGGTCGCACAATCCCATCATTCTCCCAAAAAGACACTATACAACGGAATCGAGAGCAGAAAAAAAGTTATCCTTCTTGAAAGTCCTACTGGGACTGGCAAGACCCTCTCGCTACTCTGTTCATCCGTCCAATGGCTTCACGACAATGAAGCGCGAGCTCGGACCCTTCTAGAGAGAGATTTGGTCGAAACTGGGACCGCCGAATCTTCAGTTGATGACAGCGATGGTACGTGTCGTTGAACTCTGCATTTCGTCTTGTTTTGCTTCACGAATGGGTTGATTCAGAACCAGAATGGGTGAGGGCACATGAAGCTAAAATCCAGAAAGAATCCGTAAAGCGAGCATTAAAAGAGCAACGTGAAAAGGAGGAAGCTCGGATAATGAGGGTCAATCAAATCAGGAGCGCTCCTCTTCAGGATTTTTCGTCTCACGAGTTTCGCAGAAAGAGAATCAAGGTGAGTAGGAACATTGTCCTGTTGAATCCCGGATTACTTATGATTATAAATATTCATCAGAAAGCTGAAAGCGACAAAGAGGAAGATAGCACGGCGCTGATTGTGGAATACTGTAGTGAAGACGAGGACAAACCCGAGACCACCACTGACAGGTGATTTTGGAGCTCGATTTGCTCCAAGTTGATTCGCCATACAACTTAACATTTTCGGTTTCTGCAGAGATAACACTCAGAGTGTGCAACCGTTAAAGACCCAGGTGCGACTTTATTCGCAGCACAGCTTTTGCGGCGTGTTGATTCACAACAAAACGGAAGATTCTCTTTTGTTCGAGGACGCATTCTCAATTGAACCAAGTGGTTGGTGAACTGAAGAGACTGAAATCCGACTCGCTGTTTCCCGGTGGACTTCGTGTTGCGAGTCTTGGATCACGGAGGAACATGTGTATAAATGAAAACTTGAAACGATTGACCCTTCCCCGTCTCAACGATCGATGCTTGGACTTGCAGAAGGGTGCGGCAAGTTCTTTCGTTTATCTGACATCAAAGACTCATAAACATTCGCCGACTTCCTTCAGATGGCAAAGATTCCTGTCCATATTATGTTGGTGTTGCGCACATAAATGGGATATGAAGTGGATGTTGAAACGTTTCTGTTTCCACAAAGCTCCCCAAAATCTTTCCAGGGTTTTCTGATCACCTAGGTGCACAGATTCGCGATATCGAGGAAATTGTGGAGCTCGGAGAGAGTTTACGCTGCTGCCCATACTACGGTGTGAGAACTGTGAGTGCTGCGCACTTCGGAAGGTCTGCTATACAACCTTGAGACGTTTTGGTTCATCCTTCTGTAGTCGGTAACAGATGCCCATATAGTTACACTGCCCTATAATGTCATCCTTGATGCACGAGTGCGAGAAGCAACAGGCATTGCAATGGGCGATCAGATTGTCATTTTCGATGAAGCTCATAACGTGTGTCGCATTCGTTGTGGCGAAACAGTACTTGTTAACTGACACTCTATAAACCTCAGCTTGTGGATGCAATAACGCAAGTCGAGTCTGTCAGCGTAACAATGGCTCAGGTACGGCTCAGTCACCTTTACGAATAGTGCATGCACAAACGGATCGAACAGCTCAGATACGCCCATCAAGCTTTGACGTCATATTTTGATCGCTACAAGAATAAGCTGAACGGCACCAACGTCATGTACATCTCCCAGATTCTGTCGTTACTTAACCTTCTCATCAATCATCTACGGGACTTTGAGAACAAGCGGCAGCCGCAAGGCACTTCGACTGAGCTTCTCGAAGTTGTCCATGTGCCCGAGTTCACACAAAAGCTCAATTTTGATCAGTTCAACGTCTTTAAGTTGCATCGGTTCGTCAAAGAAAGCCGCCTTTCGCAAAAACTCCTCGGGTTTGTCAACAAAAGTCCGATTGATGGTGCCAACGAAGGGACGGATGAGGGTCAGTCCCCACATTCACACCGCACTTACGTTTGCTCTGACAATTGAGATTGGTACTTTAGCCTACGTGTCATCTCATGTGTCACCTTTGGCGTTGGTGGAAGAGTTTCTCATCCGTTTAATGCTTCCCAGCGAGAATGGACGTGTTTTCATCAAGTGCAACAGCAACGAATCGTCGTACAAGTACTTTTTGTTGACCCCCTCTGATCATTTCGAGTTTCTCGTTGGGAAGGCGAGGACTGTCATCTTGGCTGGAGGAACTGTGCGTCTCTCACGGGTTGCGGCTCTCAAAAGCTGTGCTGACGTGAACATATTCTCTTTAAAGATGGAACCTTTGCAACAAATGATCGGGGAGCTGTTCCCTCGCATCCTCAAACAAGATATAACCATATTTCAATGCAAGTATCCGTCATCTCTGTGTACATGTGACAGTCGTGGATAATGCTTTACCTTTCAGGCGGACATATTGTTCCCACCTCGAACGTGCTCGTTCACACTGTTGCTGTTGGCCCAACCGGGAAAGAACTCAACTTTGCATTCGAGCATCGTGACGATCCTAACCTGTTGAATGAGCTCGCGTTTGTGTTGAGCAGTTTGACGCAGGTGATACCAGAAGGTCTGTGCAAGCGTGCGCTCGAACTTGTAAGCGACACCAATTGAACTCTCCTCTGATATAGGTGTGGTCGTATTCATGCCGTCATTCAGCTACCTACGCTCGGTCATGACTGCATTCGAGGCGAAAGGGTTCTTGGCGCGGCTTCGAAAGAGAAAGGCCATCTTTGTGGAACCCAAAGATGCAGGCAAGGTCGACATAGTTTTGGCGGACTATGCAAAAGCCATCAATGCGGAGGCCAGTGGAGGAGCGATTCTTTTCGCTGTCGTTGGCGGGAAGCTCTCAGAGGTATTTCATTTTATTGATGCAGAGTGTGCGTCCATTCTCACTTTCTTCGAAGGGCATCAATTTCAGCGACCATTTGGGTCGTGGTAAGTGTCCTGTCTGGTTTCCGTCACGCTGTCACAGGCGTTCCAATTTTCATTGTTTACAGCGGTAATTATGTGTGGGGTACCGTTTCCTAACATACAAAGTCCAGAACTTCGAGCGAAGGTTGCCTATCTGGAAAGACGGGGCGTAAGTTGTTGTCGACTACGATCCTGTGCGATTTGGTTGTTGAACTCTGTTGAATATTGTGGGCAGAACACGTCTCTGGGCCGCGAATACTACGAGAACATGGCCATGAAGGCGGTCAATCAGAGTATCGGCAGATCACTGCGGCACAAAGACGACTACGCCGCGATTATTCTGCTCGATAAGCGTTACTCACAGGATCGGATTGTCAGCAAGCTGCCCAAGTGGATCGCAGGCATCACGAGGAAAAATGAACCCTTTGGCGGTGTCATTTCGTCCGTCGCCAAGGTCTGTAGAATCACCGTTCTGTGCTCGGATCTCGTGATAACTTTATCTCATACTTTCTTCCTCTCTGCTGCAGTTTTTCAAAGCACGAGCACCCTCTGCACACTGAAACCGGACCCACCGAGCCTCTGCACTACGAAACTACCGTATCTATTTTTCTTCGGGCACGTAAGGATCTACGAGGTACCGACTAAACGACTTTATCGCATCTACGCCGCGGACCTCTTGCGTCAGCAGGGGGAGCTTGACCACGTGGAAGTCCTCGTACAGGTCGGCCATCTGGTCGAGGTATTTGCGCTGCATCTTGTGCCGGACCGAGCACATTTCGCATGCCGAATCTGCCGGGGGGGGGGGGGGGGAGTGCGGGTGGTTGGCGTCGAGATTGTGGAGCAGTCGTTCGCATCGCTCTTAAAGGCAAAAATTGTGGTGGGGACACCTTACCGGCTTTGGGGAATAACAGCTGGTTGACCACGATGTTGTGCGTGTCGATGTTGAACGACGTGAGCTCCTGGATCATGCGCTCGGTTTCGTAGAGCGAGAGAAACTCGGATATGCAGACGCAAATAAACGTTGTTTTTTCCTGCCGGGATAATTGTGCGCGGGGGTGGTGGGCGAGGGGCGAGTGGGGAGGGGGGAGGGGGGAGGGGGAGGGGGGATTTGAGCACTGGCACCGGGGGTAGAGTCCATGGTGATGGTCGACAGACTCACGGCGTCTTTGAACTGCGCGTTGACTTCCTGGATGACCTCCTGCATGCCCGTCAGTCGGCCAATCATGTCGTCGAAGTTGTTTCCGCCCATGCCGAGCATTCCGCCCATCTGGATCGAGGGAGAGTAGGAGTGTTACAATGACGAAGAAATGGGGTAAAACATATCTCCGTCATTCATCCCTCGGATAACACAATCTCAACCATCGTCCCTCGAGTGTTCCAATCGCAACCATCACCGCCACCACGCAATGCCCCACACACTCCCACCCGAATCCACCCCATCCCAACCCCCCTCCCCCCCCCTCCCCAAACAGCAGCAACAATAACACACCTGCTGCATCATGGGGGCAAACCTGCCGCTAAACTCCATGAGTTTGGCAAGGGCCTTTTCGAGGACGGTGGGGAAGGAGAGGAAGCGCAGGGTGTGACCCGTGGGAGCGGTGTCGAAGACGATGACGTCGTATTCCATGGATTTGACCAGTCTGGGGAGTGGTGAGTGGCGAGTGCGGAAGGGGGAGAGCCGATGCAAAGAAGTGAAGGGAGGAGAAGGGATGTGAAGGGAAGTGAAGGGATGTGACGGGATGTGACGGGATGTGACGGGAAGGGGACGAGAAGTTTGGTCAGGCGATATACACAGGTCGTGAAGACCCAACCCTCCCTCCCTCCTTCCACCTCGCCTTCACACACACACAGACACACACATTCCTCTGTCATCCCCCACCCCCCCGGAACGTACTTCATGACCTCTGCAAAGCTCATTGCCTCGTCGACGCCCGGAATGCTGAAAGCGAGGTCCTGCATGAAGCCGTTCATGACGTTTGATTCCTCTGCAAATCCAATCGCGTCACGTCGCGTGGCAAGGAGAGTATGAAGCAAGGTGGATGAAGAGAGCTTACGCTGTTCAAGCATTTCCTGGATGCTCCCTGTGGGGTCTATTTCCTGATACGGGGCGAGGGTGTGGGGTATGTAAGGAGCGCAGGCGCAGGGGATGGGAGAGACACACCATTGCGCTGAGATTGGTGAATCCGTTGACGAGTGTGGGAGTTTTTGTGAATTTTTGGCCTTGATGGTTGGGGGAAGTGGTGTTGGTCGGAAGGTGAAGAGTGTACACCACAGCTCCGAGCACGCACCAAATGCATCAGACAGGTTGTGCGCGGGGTCAGTGGAAATCAGGAGCACGCTGTTCCTCGCGCCTGCGAGTTGAGCTGCCAGACTGCAGCTGGATGGGGTGGGGAGAGAGAGATGGAGCGAGATGGAAGGGAGTGGAAGTGGATTCGCAAGGCCACGCACCTCGTCGTTGTCTTTCCGACACCGCCCTTTCCGCCGACAAAGATCCACTTGAGCGACTTCTGGCCAAGAATGTTGCGCAGCGAGGGCTCCATCGTGTCCATGCTGTAGTGTCGATCGTGCTGCGGTCGCCGGCTAAACTTTACTTCTTTCCTGGTGTGCACTCCCTCGCACCCACACGACTGGCCATGACAAAGTCTGCGCTCAAGCGGCTGCGGCAGGCCGTGGCAGAGGAGGGCACGAGACAGAGGGGGCCAAAGCGACAGCGCACGGACGCCGCAGACGAGGGCAGCCCATTCGAGAGAAAGTACTCAAAGCCGAAGCATGTCGTCGTCGGGAGGAAGATCCGCGGCACGGACGGGAAGCCTTTCTCCGCGCGGAAGAAGGCGCACGACATCGTGGGTCGCATCATCGCGAGTGGTGCCGTTATCGTCCTACGCGCTCACACACTCCCACTCCCACTCCCGCTGCTGCCAGCGACAAGAAAAGCTGCTCAAGGAGTACAAGGGCCGAAATCGCGACTCGCAGTTCGTCGACAGGCGGTTTGGCGAGGACGATCGCAACATGTCCGTAGAGGAGAAGATGCTGGAGCGGTTCATGAAGCAACGCCAGGTATTTTGCTTCTCCCGAGGTACTTTTTTCACCCCTCGCCAATGTGCTAACGCGAGCTTGGAAGACCCGCAAAGACATCTTCAACCTCGAAGAGGACAACCTGACCCATTACGGTCAATCACTCTCCGAGACCGGATTCCTTCTGTCCAAGTCGGACGACGAAAGCGGTAGCGATGGTCCGTATCCTCCCTTCTCCTTCTTCTTTCCCACGAAACGCACCCTTACTCACGAAATGCACTCCACATACCTCACTCCAACTCACACTCACGAATTCACACTCGCATTCCCCTACGCCCACTCCAGACGGCCAAATCGACGAAGAAACGGTCCACGAGTCCCACTTTGGCGGGTTCGACGACGACGACGACGACGGCAATGGCAAGGGCCCCAAATCCAAGACCGACGTGATGCGCCAGGTCATGGCAAAGAGCAAGCTGCACAAGCTCGAGCGCCAAAAGATGAAGGACGAGGACGACGCGGTCCGCAAGGAACTCGACGCGGACCTTGGGAGCATCCAGTCGCTCTTGAAAGAGTGGCAGTCTGAGAAAAAGTCCGCGACAAGGGCTGGCACGAGTGCTGACACGGGGAATTCCGGCGGAGGTGGCAGCACCGGCAGCGGCGGCGGTAGCAGCAGCAGCGGTGGTACCCCTGGCGGTCCTCTCCGCGCAGCAGATCGTACCGCTCGATCCGCGCAGGCGTCAAACCCGGTAAACTACGACAAGCTCGTGCACCAGCTCGCCGAAGAAAGGCGCAGCAAGCCCACCGACCGCGTCAAGACACAGGAAGAGCTCGACGCCGAACGCACGGCCGGTCCTCAGGTTTGTGCCCCATCCCCTCCTCTTCCACGCACTCTCCACACCATCGTCACATCCCACGACTCGCAATCTACCCTCACAGGCACCAACCCGCCAGCGCCGTGCAGACACCACCGCGAACGCGACACGCACCACCATGGACGGTGACGGGGACACGCTGGACGACGCGTACATGTACGAAGACGTGGACGCGGACGGGGACGGCGACGGGTCCGCGGAGGCCGCCAGCTCGAGACCGCTGCTGTACCGCGACGGCGTGCTGGCCAACCCGGAGGACTTTTTCATGAAGGCAGGACGGCCTGGAGGTGACGCGGAGGGGTCGGACGGGGAGGGGGAGGAAGAGTGGAGTGATGAGGACGGTGGGAGTGAGGAGCGGGATGAGGGGGATGACGGCGTTGAGGATGAGGAGGATGAGGAGGATGGCAGTGAGGATGGGGATGACGGCGATGATGATGGTGAGGATGAGGATGACGGTGATGACGATGATAACGGTGAAGAGACCGCGCAATCCGCGGTGGCGGAGAAATCGGCCACAGCGGCACCTGCTCCCCCGACCGCTGCTCGCGCCAACACAGAACCTACACCTGGTACGTCTCTCCGCGTGTTTGCTACGTCACAACACCGCCAACCATGACTACAACCTTCCACGTACCAAAAGTCCCCACATCCCTTGACGACCTCAAGCGCCTCCTCGCCGATCGCTCGCCCTCCGCTGTGAGCCAGGTCCTCGGCACTTTGAGCGCGCAGCATGTTATCGGGCCGGCAAAGGGGCACCAAAAGGTGGGCTTTTGGCCGAATTCCGAACAACCCTCCGTTTCGACATCTAACGTTTGATTGTCCTGCATTCGTGATCGCAAAGCTGCTCCTCGTCCACCTCATGCAGTTCCTCACCGACAAACTGACCGCCACCGCCACCGCCAGCGCCACCGCGGACTGGCTCGCCGAGATCGTCCCGCACGTGCTCAGCCTCTGCAACCTGTTCCCCGACGTCGCGTTCAAGTACCTGCACGCGTTCGTGATGAGCCTCCCTAAAACTGCTCGTACGTTTATTCCTGCCGATGGAGCTTTCCTCTGTCTGACCGGGCGTACTAATGCGACCTCTGCAGGCTCCAAAGGCCTCACGCTGTCGCAAATGGCCCACTTCAAGGTCCTCTTCGCCTTCTTTAGGAGCACGGACACCCACGGCGCGCTCCTGGTGCCCTCTATCACGTTCCTCGCGTCCACACTCGAGCAGCAGTCTGTTGCCACGACCCAGGCGGTCATAAAGGGTGTTTGGGCTGCCAATATGCTCGAGAAGGTACCGATTTGTTGTTGCGCGATTGGATGTGTTGGGTATGGGTGGTAACCTTGGTGCATCGCGGATAGGTGTCCAGCGCCAACACGCTGTTCGTTCCGGAGCTTTTTGTGTTCCTTCGAGGAGCGTTGAAGGCGATGGCAGGACCTCTTGCGGGAGACGTGTTCGTGGCATGTGTCATTATCACTGGTGATCTCGGTATCAAATTTTGGATTTTTTAGTGTCCTTCTCGCCCCGCTTCTTGCTCCCATCATCGAGGGTGTGTGCAAGACGCACGCGGCGAACTCCATGTTCTGGGAACTCCTCAACTTGCTGTTGGAGCCGCTGAGACCTCTTGCGGAAAAGGTTGGCATGTGTTCCGTATCGTTTATACCCGCGTAACACGTCTATATTTCTTTGTTGTGTCATCACCAGAACACAATACTTTCTGAGACGTACATCAGCATCGGCAAACTTGTTGCAGCAAACTGCGTTGCACGAACTCCCCTCCAGCTTCAAAAGTTCAAACCTCTACCGATTAGAAGCCACGCCCCCAAATTCGAATCCAAGTGCGTATTCCTCTTGTGTTGGCGGATCGCTCCGCCTATTGTTGACCCATGCCTCCTGCGCAGCTACTCCATTGACCGCTCACGAGGCAAACTTTCTGCCGATCAGAAGCTTGGCGCAGAGTACAAGAAGGAGCTCAAGAGTGCCCGCCGCGAGCTCAAGAAGGACAACATGTTCCTGGCATCGGCGCGGTTGCGTGATGTGAGAGAAAAGGACAAGCAGTACCAGCAGAAGATCAAGACGATTATGGGGTACGTTGAGTTTTGTTGGAACATTCTGATGAGGTTACTTACTAGGGTGGTTGCAGTCAACTTGGTGACGAACAGGGCGAAAAGAAGAAGCTTGAGCGGCAGAGGTTAAAGCGGAAGTAATGTTGAGGTCAGCAATGCATGTATTGTGGAAATTGCAGTATCCATTCAGCTGATTTTTGCAGTCCAAATGGACAAGATGAAAGGTTTTTGATTCCTGTGGCCACCATGGGGACCACCCTTGTCCAGTTGCAGAAATCATTCCAGGAGCTCTGAGTTTTGCTACAAATACATTTGAGATTAAGAGCTGCGGTCTGGTGTAGTTTCATGGTCCTAATGCTCAAGGTAAACCATGTGAGATCTGTGGTCAGCTTTTAGGACCACGCTGTCCAGCTCCAGAAAGAATACCCTGTACTTTGGTTTCTTGTACACAGCTATTTGGGATTATGAAATACAGTCTGGTGTAGCTTTATTGTCTTTATTGAGCAAGGTCAAAGATTTGAAATCAGTGGTCTGTATGTGGGACTGTGGAGTACCTGTACTGGGCAGTCCAGGTGGTGAGATAGAGGAAGGCATAGATAGATTTGTAAGATGTACAAGTCAGGCCACTGAATACTACAACAGGCTGAGCCCTCAGGTATAACTACACCACAGCCCCCTTTCCTCTTTAAGCAATGCCCTCATTGCTTCAAATGAATGGCTACGGCAAGATCTATAACGTCATTGGTGCAAATTGCAACATGGTGCATGCTTCAAAACTCTATGTCGTCTTCTTCCTCCTCCCCAAACAACGGTGCCTTTTGTCCTCAGTGATTGGCTCTGTTAGCCTTCTTCTCCAACAATGTTGGGTGGCGAGGAGGTCGCGCTTTTGTCAACGGCACACGTTCACCCACAGTCTGCTCAAAATATGCTTTTTGGCGTCTTTCCAGACGTTCATTCTTTGCTTGCGTCAACTGCATTTTGTCAATGGCTTTCCGTTGGCACCTGATGGGTGTGCTTTCTCGTACTCATACACAACGTCATCTGCAAACGCGTTCTCTTCTTTGGTCCATTCAGGAACTGAGTACCCATTAAACTTAATCTAGTACTGCAGCACATTGCCAATCAAACGTCAATCAAAAATTTCTTCAACTTCATGAACTGGTGCACTGTCAGGATTGGTTGCCAACGGCAAAGGTACAACTTCAGATGGAACTTCAGAAGGTGGTGAAGTTAAATCAAATTTGGCTGGCAATCTTGTCACATCTGGGATTGCCAGAGCAGTGGAAAACATTCCAATTTGAGGCAAAATCTTTTGGAGGTGCTGCACATGCGCCTAAACCTCTTGCTCAGTGTAAATATGCCTTGCATGGTACGTCACAGGTGTAATTTGCTAACAATACAGAATGGACAAATCCATTTTGAAATAAACTTTGAGCTTTCTCCCTCATGGTATTGCTCTTCATAATAAACCATCACAAGACTCTCTGGCTCAAACGTAACATTGAGATGAGTCTGATGATACACCCCCTTTCTCTTTTCAGCAGTGGCATCTAAGCAGAGACGTAATGCAGAATATGCATTCAATAGCATAGACACTAACAGGAGCAAACATTGTCCCTCTTCATCAAACTCTCTTGTATGCACGGATGGGTTTGAAATCCCTGCAATGTGCTCAACTGGCATACGTGGATCATGTCTGTAGCAAGAAAAGTGGCAAGTCATCAATACTCATGTGATATAGCATGTTAGAAGCAAATGCAATTGGGGCAAGAGCACAGTACCAATTATTTTGCTTGGCATTCACATAGTGGTACAGCACATCAACCAACGGTTTCATCACTCTCTCCACATACAAATTTCCTTGCAGGTAATAAGGTGATGAAAAGGTTTGTTGGAAAACCAACAATCTTGCCAACTCTTTAAAGACCTCATTTGCATGTGCCAGTTGTACTGAGGCTGACACACCCCCACCAAAAATGTGAAGCACCCCCACCTTCAAAAGTATTGTAATGGTTATAGGAATGGAATTTTGTCCAATGATCTTCTCAACATATGTGTTTTGTTGCATATATTCTATTTCCTTCTGCAGCAAGCTCTACCTCCAGTACCCTCATCATCAGTTGTCTCCCTTCCCCACTTCCTGTTTGGCCCAGTATCTCTCCCAGCTGCTGCCCTAGTCACAACACCTGGCAACGTTGCAGCTCCAGACCCAACACAACCCCAAGGCTTCACAGGGGTGGGGATATCTAACACAATATATCTAGTGATTCAGCAACTGAGTCAGCCAATACTCTCAAGTTGGATAACTCACCAACGTCAAATGCACCTGAAGCTGACACTAGTGCCACAGTAGGCTGGGGCATCCAAGGTGGTGTGTGTTGGACTAGCAAGATGTTTGTAGTGAGATTCAAGGCTCATAGCACAAGTAAAAGAAAACACACAACCACACTACCTTCATCAAGATCAGATCCAATTTCCTTGGCCTCCTTGTCCTTGTCCTCCTCCTCATCATCCTCATCATCCTCTTTGTCTTCATCCTTGCCAGACTCTTTTGCCTCAACATCAGGGTAGCAACTCACTAAACCAAGTTCTCAGTTCTGACCAGTGAATATATTGTTTCACTTACTGTCTTTTGGAATCTGTGGCAACTTAAAGACATCTTTTTGGTCTCCAGCATCCTTCTCATCCTGGTAGTCTCCATTGTCATGTTTTTTAGACCCACCATGCAACTGAAGCCCCCCACCCCATGAATCAGTACCCCCATGGAATGGATTATGTTTATGCCTTTCAGTGATATGACATTTATAGTTTGGCCAAGTTTGTATATTTATTATCAGAATGCTATTAAATCTAGACAAGGCTTGCCCCAACTGTCCCGTTCTGCACATTGGGGATACAATACGCAAAGGAATACATACATATCCTCCCTCCATCTTCTCTGAAAATTGTGAGGGTACACTGGAAGAGGTATCTGGGCTCCCTCAAATATTTGCTTGAACAGCGCAGAGTACTGCATCAAGAAAAGCAGTGCAACACACAAGAACAAGCCACAACTGTGTCCATCACCCTCCAAAATAGAGACCAGACCTGGTTTCTTGGAGATGGTACCAATTCCAAGAATAGTAGTTCACACAACCCCTTCCAACATGCCTCCAAATCTGTGTCATAATGATGTGGGCAATCACTCCAATCCAGTGCATTTCCATTCCTGTCCATCACAATCACATACCAGTGGAAGTTCTGCTCATTGACAATAAAAAGGTGATAATCTTGATCATCCATGTGCAAAAAATCAATGACTCAGTTGGAACTGATGCTCAACTGTCATATAGCCCAGGTTTTGAAGTGTGTACACCACTTGGGAGGAGAAGTAGGAAATGGATGGTTGCCTTTCTTGTAGATTCCACAAAGTGATAACTGGCAAGAGGAAAAGGTCAAGTATGATATTGCTCCAGTTCTGTGTTCCAGAGAGATATGATGCTTTGGAAAGAGCAGACCCTGTAGGGAACACAGCCCTGCAGATGAATAACATGTAAGATGATTTCATCCACAGCCATGAGATGGCAGGGTGGTTTCTTACCTAATGTACGCATCCTCATAGGCCACCCTGTCCTGCACAGAAATGGTAAGAAGGGTGGTGGGCATAAGTCTGTTGAAGTCTATGTGTGAATGGGACGTCACTGGCAAGGGAGGTGCTACAGTGAGAAATGGATGTGACCTGAACTCTTGCTTGGGTTCTGTGGAATGCTTAGGGTCCAAGACAGCTGAATTGGTTGCTTTCAACAGAGTGGAAATCAACTTGTTGGTGTACAGTGCAAGGTCTGGGATGCACTTGTCAATGTCTTCCAAAGGAAAATTAAAGTTTGATCTGAAAAAGAAAATTCAAACAACTTTTAGATGACTATTGGGGAGTGGGGAGATTGGCAGGCACATACATTGGCTCCCATGTGGATGCTGATGGGGGCCATCCAGTCCACAAGACCAGACACTCTCTTGTATTCCTGTTCTCTCTGAATCCCAAGATTGTCTATACTTCAAAGTCTTCATCTTGTCTGGGTGGAGATCTGACCACCTTTATGGTTATTGTAGATGTTTTCAAATTCTGCTTTGCTTGCACACCCAAGAATGTGTCCAGTCCACCTGATCTAACATTTAAATGTTGGGCAAGCTTCTTTTCAAAAGATTTCAACATAGCTTCATTTGGAGCACTTGCAACAAAATCATCAACATGTCCTCCAGTAATGAGCTTTCCCTCCTTTGTCTCTTGCACAAACACAACAGGATCTGCTTGAATCTGCCAGAATCCCATCTTGTTCACCAAAATGTCCACAAGAACTTTGAACCACTCATTTGCGGCCTGCTTCAAGCCATAAAGTGACTTCACCAATCTGCAAACAAGG